>JAWWLR010000166.1:10324786-10335896 GCA_035041075.1 Acraspis erinacei | reverse complement strand
TTAGCCGCGCCTTCAGTTAAAAAGTTTAACTTAAAGCTAGCAAATCTGATTGTTACTTTTAAAAATCTTCAATAATTAAGAATTCTATACTTTTAAGAGTTTATATTCACTAGTGAGAAACTTTTCATTTTAAAACTTTAAGTTTGAAACTGTCGAATTTTGTCAATTTCAATCTGAAATCCTATTTAACCCCGCTTCGCTGAATTAAAATATGTGAAATTATTTGTGCTAAAAAGAAACGTTCAATTAGTAAAGCGGAAAAATTTTAAGTACCTCGTTTATGCATTTGCAGTTATTTTGTTCGAGCAATTTATTCTGTTTTAGAAGCAAAGAATTTTCTTCTCGGCAATTTTGTAATTTTTGTTTCAAATAACAATTCGTTTCTTCCAACTTGAGGAGATTTCCTTTCAGACCCTGAAGCTGAAAAAAAGCGTTTGCTTAAATTCGAAAATTTTTTAAAACTTTCTGAATCTCTTCTCAAGATATTTTTAAACTTACATCATAATGTGTGTTTTCAAGCTGACAGGAGTAAAGATTACAAGCAGATTGAACTTGCTCAAGTTCCATTTTTTTAGAAGAAACTTCCTTTTTCGCTTCTTCAAGTTCTTCCTTCATTTTATTTACCATATCTTTCAGCCTTGCCTCTTCTTTCTCCACACACTTCATTTTGGAATAGAAAGTTTTCTCCTATGAATTCAAAAACTCTTTAACAATCTTCAAAAAGCGAAAAAAATCCTTATAATTACAAAAAATTACCACGTTCGTTAGAGTTTTTTGTAATTCAGCCTCGCGGTTCACAGTCTTAACTAGAAGTTCTTGACTTTTATTAAAGTCCTGAGTAACAGTTTTGTAATTATCCTCAGAAATACAAAGCTGTACTTGAATTTCCTTTATCTAAAAATATAATAATGAATTATTTTTCAAAATATAAATTAAAGAGGTTTGTAATAACAGAGTGTCTAGTATTTTTTTGTCTAGTTTTTTCCATTTTTATTTGATCTTCTTATACTTAATATACAGTGCACATTTAGGAAAAATTAATGGGAGTAACAAATTAAATTTGAACTGCTTCAAATTTTTAACTTTTCAAGTAAAAATATTGCATTTTTAATAAGATAGATGAATTTTTAACCAAATACATGAAATTTCAACAAAAAAGATTAAATTTTCACCAAAAAAGACGATTTTTCAACAAAGTATCTGACTTCTAAACCAAATAGTTGAATTTTAAAATGAAAAAGATCAAGTTTTATCCACATTGTTGAACTTTTCAACTAAAAAATATCAGTTTTTAACTAAAAAGGTAATAGTTAATTTTTTAGTCAAAAATTAAATTTTCAATAAAAAAAATTGTAACCAAAGTGATAAATTTTCAACTAAAATTATTAATCCTCAACTGGAATACATGATTGTTAAACCAAAAAGATGAGTTTTCAACTGGAATGATGATTATTTGACTGCAATATTTGAATTTTTAACAAAAGAAATAAATTTTCAAACAAAAAGATAAATTTGATACAAAAAAAAAAGATTTTTCAACAAATTACATGTATTTTTAAAGAAATGGTTGAATTGTGAACTAAAAAAATAATGTTTTGACAAAAAAATGGAACAGTTAGATTTTAAGTTAAAAAATTAATTTTCAACCAAAATGACGATTTTTTAAATTAAAATTATGAACCTACAACTGCAATAGTTAAATTGCCCACAAAAATTATGAATTATCAAACAAGAACGTTATATTTCAAACAAAAATATTCAATTTCTACGAAAACGACGATTTTTCAACAAAATACATTAATTGTCAACAAAATAGTTAAATTTTCGATCAAGAAAGACACATTTTCAACTATAAATGATTTTTGAGCTAAAAAAGATTAATTTTCAACCAAAAATGGAATAGTTAAATTTTCAGTTGAAAACATTAATTTTCAGTGTACAAAAATAACTTCTAAAAAATAGTTTCATTTTCTAACGAAGTGATGAATCTTTAGCTGGTATAGTTACATTTTCAGCAAAAAAAGAATTTTGAAATAAAAAAATACCAATTTGTAACAAAATAGCTTACTTTTTAAACGAACATCAAAAATAGTTTAATTCAACCTAAAAGACAACTTTACTACGTGAGTAGAATTTTCAAGAGAAAAGGTGAATTTTTAACCAAGAAGGCTAATTTTCTATAAAAAAGAACGAATTTTGAACAGAAAACATGAATTTTCAACCAGATACTTGAATGTTTAACTCAAAATAATCACTGTTCAACCCAAAATTGAAAAAGTTCAATTTTCAGTTAAAAAATTAATTTCAAGCAAAAAAAAAGCAACAACTGATGTTCAACGAATTAGTTGAATATTGTGATACAAAGCTTCTTTTACTAATTAAGAATCCCTACTATTTCCATATTATTCCAGGTAGAGTAGACACTCTGAATAAATTAATACGACTATCAAGATAATTTACCTTGCTTTTTAATTCATAAATGTCTTCTTTTGCCTTACTTTCAAACAATCCATTTTCCATTTTCATAATCTTATTGTCGTTCTAAAACAATGAATAATGATTAAAAAGTTAAATACACATTCTCTTATCTATTAAAAAGGAAATTCAAGCTTAATTTGTTATATTTAAAAATGATTTTTTTACCTTAATCATTTGATAATCTGCCTGCAATTTGACCATACAATCTGACTTTTCTTTTAATAAGCTCTTCAAAATGCTAACCATTTCTTTGGATTTTTTCAATCCTGAAATACAATCTTCTCTTTGTTGCTCCGTGGAGAGCAATTTTTCCTTCAGTTTCTCAATTATTTCATTTTGTTCAGACATACAAGATTCGTAGCATTTTATTTGCTCTTGAAGATTTCTTATCTGAAAATAAATATATTTTATAATTATCTAATTTTCAAAGTGAATTTATTTAAAATTTATTTCAATTAACCTCATCATTTTGCATAATGATATCATCGTATAAATGTCCGAATTTCTCTTTACATTTGATTAGTTTTCTGTCTTTTAATTCATTTATTTTCTTCAACTCTTCCATTTTCTGTAATCGCGATTCAATATTATTTACTTTTAAAGAAACTTTTTATCTTTGCAGTTAACTATTATAAAATATATATGAAAAGTAAATATTCCATTTAATTTTAGTTTTACATTATTAAAGTTTTTGAACTTTTTTAATTTTGAGACCTCAAATTCGTTTCTAAGTTCTTGCAACGTTTTCAGCTCCTCCTGTTTGTCTTTCGCTTCAGCAGTCAAATATTTTATTTCACAATTGCGTTTATATAACTCGTCTTTTACAACACAAGAATCAAGTTTCTAGAAAAGCGATGCATACAAATTAATAATAAATAAATTTATCATTTCGGAAATATTTTTAATTACCTCTCTTTGATTATCATTAAATTTCAGTAATCGTTCTTCAAGTTTGATTCTCTTATCTTCTGCTATTTGCAATTTTGCCATCAATTCTTCATTTAGTTTTCTTCCCTCCTCTAACTCACTACTTAATTCTTCATTTTCAGAACTTAGCCTCTCCAATTCTGATTTTAAATTAGGAATGCACTCTTCACTCTGCTTTTTCAATTCCTCTTCAATAATATCGAATTCCACTTGACATTTTTTCAGTTCCAACTTTAAATCTTCATTTTCTTTTTCCAATTGCGATTTAAGTTTCATAGCTTCATTACTAAGTTTTTGAAGTTCTGATTTTAAATCTGGAATGCACAAACACTCTTCACTCTGCTTTTGAAATTCCTCTTTGATGATCTCGAAATCCATTCTATGCTTTTCAAGTTCTTTCTTCAAACTCGCATTTTCTTCCATCAGGGAAAAGGACTTTGTTTGCTTTTCTAGGCAGCATCTGAAAATAAGTCCACATTAGTTCCAAATTAGTTCACCATCAATTAGTTTTTATTTATTTTTAAATATTTGATTAAATTTCTTAAATTAAAATAATTACTTCAGTTCCAAATCTGTTTTTTCCCACAAACTTTTTGCACTTTTGAATTGTTCGTCAAGAAGGCGGTTCCTCTTTTGGAGACTCTCAATCTGAAAATACAAAAAAAAATGAATTTAATTTTAAATTACATTATAGAATTTTCTGTTTTAAAATATTTATTACCTGAGATTTCAAAATTTCACAATCGCACGTACGAATTCGCAGTTGATCCTAGAAATAAAAAAATCTTAAGCAAATTCTTCTACAATTATTCAAATTAATTTTTATATCAAATTTTTAAATAAAATACCCTGAAATTACAGAAAGCAATTAAAACTCAAAAACTGAACTCATTTTTGTAATAAATTTTATTTTCATTTTACAAACTCTGCATTCGTAATAATTGTAGTTATATGGATTAATCTTTGTAATATCAATATTCAATACTTACCTCTAAGCAATAAATATTAGCTGAATATATACAGTGAAGAAGAATTATTTTAAACAATTCATTATACTCTTTGTAAATAATTTTCTGCTGCAGTGATTCAATCGAATCACGCTGAACTTCCATTAAAGAATCTTGTTTTGCTGCCT
Source organism: Acraspis erinacei (assembly GCA_035041075.1). Lineage (NCBI taxonomy): Eukaryota > Metazoa > Arthropoda > Insecta > Hymenoptera > Cynipidae > Acraspis > Acraspis erinacei. The sequence continues at coordinate 10,331,356 of JAWWLR010000166.1, read as the reverse complement.
GTGACATTAAGCGAATAATAAATTACAAAAGCTAATTGAAAAAAAAAAAAATAATAAACTGTTTAACTTGCCTCCGCAAAACATTGGCTGTACTGGTGCTGCGTTTCTGTGAGGTAAATGCTCAATCTACGAATCGCTTCGTTCTTTCTCTCATTCTGAAATTCAAGTCTTTCGTTTACAGTATTTAAAAATAAAGAATAAAATAAAACCACTATTAAAACTTGTGAAATAAAACAAATTCTTCCAGAGTTTATATTAATTTAAACAAAGTTCAGTCTCTAACTTACTGATTGAAGTTCTTCGCACTAGTATTATTAAAAAAAACACCATGCATTGTCAAAAAGGCACACAATAACTAAAATTTAAAAAAGCACACAAAAAATCATTGTTAGAATATTTATTTTATTTACAATAACGCACGTTCCGATGCCTATTTACATAAATATAACGCAATTTGTACCTTATCATAATAATACTAATTTAAATAATAATTTCCGTTACTGCAAAAGCAGCATATATATTTTTTTTTAATAGAGTACAACTAAAAATTGATTTGCATCTTTTTAAAACGTGCGATTGTGGACATTTATTTTTACTGGTGGAGAATAATTTAAATTTCTGAAATGGCCCTGTTTTCGCAGCTGAAGACCGAATTTTTTTTAGTAAAACAACACTCGTTACGTGTTAAACATCGTGCACATTCCCATGATTGAATACTGTAGGCGATACTGAAGTCCATAATTCACTCACTTCGCTCACTGATTTCTGCCCCACTTGGTCCAAACTTCGTTTAGTTTGAACCACGGCATTTTGTAAGTGACCGATTGTTTGTATTTGAAGTTCAATCTACAATTTCGAAAAAGAATATCGCAATTATCGTACCCAGGGAACAATATAAGAGAAATAAATAAAAAAAAACGTTTTTTAAATTTATTAAATATTCAAAAAAACTACCTTTTTTTGTAACTGTTTATTATCTTTTTCAAGATGAGTGATGACCGCATCCTGCGTATTGATCTGCAAATTAAATTTCTTGTTCAAAAAGTAAAAAAAACGTAGATAACTTAGGGGCCATCCGTAAACTACGTTACAAATTTTTCAGTGGAAGTAAGGTTACGAACTTAGATAACATTTAGTATGTTTCCTGATAATAAATTTTAATAAAGTTTGCGAATTACTTAATAAATTTGAAAATCACATTAATATTAGAGACTTCACGCTCTATCCTCTAAAAAAATTATTCTCTTTCCTCTCTAAAAATTATTTTTTTTTCCCTATTTACAAGAAACTTCCCCCTTTTAACATTCTTCTCGTTTTATCGCTTAAATATGAACTGAATTAATAGAATCCAACTATTTTTCGTAAAAAGTTCGTTTTTTTATAGTTGAAAAGTCTATTATTATATTCTTGGTTCGAAATTCACCTTGTTTGGTTAAAAATGTACTTTTTTGGTTAAAGATTCATCTCTTTTGTTCAAAACTTATCTGTTTTGTTCAGCATTTGGTGCACTTTTGGTTAAAAATGAATTTTTTCAACTAAAACTATTCCACTTTTCGTGAAAAATTGAACTTTTTAGTTAAAAATTCAACTATTTGGATGAATTTGGTTGAAATTGGGTCAGAAACCATAACATCAAGAACATAAATTTAAAATAAAAATAACATATTTGGTTGAATGTTGAACTCTTTTGTTGAAAATTCGTTTTTTTAATCGAGAATTAATTTTTTAAACTGAAAATGTAAATATTTCATTCTTTGCTGCAAATTCATATTTATGATTGAAAATTGATTTTTTATAGTGGAAAATTTGGTTGAAAATTATTGTATTTCGCAGAAAATTCTTATTTTTTTAATGTATTCTTGGTGTAAAATTAATAGTTTTGGTTGAAAAGTGAACTATTTGGTTAAAAAATCACTTTTATTTGTTGAGAATCAATTTTATATAAAGAAAACGTAACAATGTAGTTGAAAATTCATATTTCTTGATTGAAAATTAACGTTCCTATTGAAAATTCATCTTGCCAGCTTTAGAAATTCAACTGTTTTTTTTAACAAAGTGGACTTTTTTTCTTGAAAACTGTTATCTTCTACTATTTGATAGAGATTTATTAAAAATTACATTTTTGTTTAAAACAATTTTATACTATTTGGTTCAAAATGGTTGGAAGCTTCTTATTTTCTTAACTTAACTTTTTAGATGACAATTCATATATTTTGCTGAAAATTCGTCAGTAGGTAGAAAATTAATCTTCTTGGTTAAAAATGTTATACTTAAGTTAAAAATTCAGCTATTTAGTGTAGAATGTAACTATTTTGTTAAAAGTTTGTTTTCTTGAAAATTCCTCTTTCTTGGTTGAGAATAAAATTGTTTGGTTAATATTCAACTCTCCGCGTTAAAAATGCAACGCTCTTCTACAAAATTCAACTATTTAGTTGAAAATGCAAATATTTTTGTTGGAATTTTATTTTTTATTTTTTAGCTTAAAAATTCGATCATTTGGTTCAAAATGCATCTCTGTAGGTTGAAAATTCAATAATTTGGTTAAAAATGTAACTATTTTGTTAAAAATTTACCTAATTTGTTGAAAGTTAAATAATTTGCCTGAAAATTCAACTATTTTGTGAAAGTCATATTTTTTCAAAAATTAAACTGTTTTCTTGAAAAATCGTCCTCTTGGATTGAAAATTCGTCCTTTTGGATTGAAAATTAATCTTTTACGTTATAGTTCATGACAAAGTTACGTATGCATATTTAAATATTGGAACGGGGGGTCATAAATAGCTCAAAATTGGTAACGTAGTTTGTGGACGTCCCCTTACTTGGAGAAATTAATAAAACCCACATACCTTTTAAATCATGCAAAAGCTATCAAATAATTATCACAGACACAAACGGAAATAGGTGGCAAGGTAGAAACTGTTGGATTGGAAATTATTAACATGCAGGAGTAAATAAAATAAAATGGAAATAAAATGCAATTTTTATACAAATTAAAAATTTGGAGTGATAAAATGCAATGTGGCCGCTGGACCGGGAAACTGGAAAAAACGGGATATGGGAGTAAATTCCTTAGAATCGCTTAAAAGTGTAATGTTGCACATCGAAAGCCTTAATAGTTAAACAATTGTAAATTTAGTATTAAAGTATTATAGATTATTTGCAATTTTCAACTAATTTCAAATTTTTTCAAAATTAAAATATTTAAAAATGGAAATCTTAATAGTAAAAAGACTTATTCAATATGTAATTGTGAATTTAAAATTTCGGAGTGTTAAATCTTTTATTTCCAACAAAAAATTTGACAATTTAAAATTATCTAATTTAAAAAATTTTTTGGAACAGTTCAATTTTTCAAGTTTACGATAGAAAATTCTTCAATATTGAACAGCAAACCTTATAAATTCTTAAATTTAAAATTTAACAAATCCCAATTAAAAGTTAAAGAATTTTGGAACTTTGAAGTTTTTTTGTTGGGTTTTAAAAACATAATTCTAAAACGGGTTTACTTTCAAGGCATTAAAATTAAAATTGTTCAGTTTTTAAAGCTTGTATTTAGAAATTTAATTTTTGAATTAAAATGTGGCAGAAATTAATTTTTGAAATTCGGGAGAAAAAGGGAAAGGAACTGGAATTTTGTTCTTGAATTTCAGCAGCGATTCCGGATACAATTAACAATTATTTTGAATTGATAAAAACGAATACCTTCTCCTGCAATTTCGCGTGTAGATCTTTGAGTTCGTTTTGAGTCAAGAGTATTGTGTCTTTTTGAATCGTGATGATCGCCTCCTTATCATCCAACTGCAAGAAAGGAATTGAATTAATATTGTAACCCCCCTTATCTAAGGCAAGAAATTAACTTCGATTTTTTTCACTTACAAGTTTGTCTTTGGAGTACAAAGCGCTTCGCAGTTTTTCCATTTCTGCGAAGCAACTTTCGACGCTGGTTCCATATTTTTCGAGCATGTCGATCGCTGACATTACGGAAGTTGTAGAAGAACAGGAATGAGAAGATACTTCACATACCTGTAAATAAAATTTTAATTGAAAAACTGGGCTTGTTCTTTATTTATAATGTTTCCCCTAAGTGTTTACATTATCTCCGTTTCTTACAATATTACCAGCTACATATTTTATATTACCCTGTCCTTAACATTGTTTCACATCCATTCTTTCATTCTTTCTCATTCGCTTATGTAGCCCCCTCCCATTCCATCAGCCACTCCTTACCTAATCCTCCCCTAGAATCTTTACCACATTCTCTTGCCAGCTTCCATTTCTTCTCCTAAATTCTTCCCATGCATTCTCTCTTTCTTTACCTTTTCTTACATTGTTTCCCAATCTAAATCATGCTATTCTGGTCCAGCTTATCTCTCTCAATCCCTGTTATAAATACTATGGCACTACTTCTATTTCTTCCCTTGTTATGTTCACTTTCTCATCTCTTTCTCTACCATATTTTCCCCTTTCCTACCCTTTCTCTCTACCCCTCCAAGCAAATCCATAAAATATCTTTTCCATTCGACCATCTCAATATTCTGGATTACTCTTTCCTTTCCTTTTCTATCTCTATTTACTACCTTCGAAACTTCGGCTTATGCCTTAGCCTTCTCTGACTCTTCTTTAAATCTTTTATTTTTTTATCTATTTTCTTTACTCCTTTCTGACTTACTTCTTCTTCTCTTTACATTCCTTCACACATCCACTTATATTCCCTCCTTCACGAACTTCCTTCTTGCCTGTGCACTCAAATAATCTATTTATATCTCCAATCATTATTTTTATCTCTTCGTTTAAACTTTCCTCTCTCATTTTGATATTTCTGTATTTTTCCTATTCGTTTTCTTACATTTACCAATCCCCTCTTCCTGCTCTTTTTACCTTTGCTTCCTTTTTATACATATTTTTATTACTTTTTTCCATCTAATGCCACTGTTATGGGACCATATTGTTATTACTTTTCCACCCTCTAATGCCACTATTATGGGAAAGTGATACGAATCTATATAATTCTCTATCACTAATGTCTTGAATTTGTTTCTTACTTCGCAGTCTTCTATCAAATAATCAATTGCCGTTTCCTTTTCTCCTCCTAAGATTGTACAACCCCCTTCCTCATCCCCTCTATATTTTCTTTTCAGATAAACCATCCCATCTCCCCCCAGCTCTTTAAAAATTTCTTTTCCTTCTTATTAAATATGTTATCTGAATTTTCTTCCTCGCTCTCCTCCCCATTCCCTTCCTCCTGTATCTCCTGTCCACGAATTAAGATCTTATATTAAGAGCCTAATCTGTTCTTTATTTTCTTCCATCAGTTCTAGAGTTCTTAAATACCCAAGAATTTATGTTGAGCAAATTCTCTCGAGAATATGCTCAGAATTTTAGCTCGAACAGAGCATTTATAGAGCTTTACAAAGAATTTAAAGCATTGAAAACTTGACAAAGTAAGGGAATTTCCGTTAAACTAATCCTTTTTTTGGTTGAAATATATCATGTTTTTCGTCGATAATTCATCTTTTTTGTAGAAAATACAAATACTTAGGTGGAAGTGGAACTACTTTGTTAAAAATTCATTTACTTGGTTAATGATTCATCATTTTAGTTGAAAAAGCTTCCTTTTGTTAGAAGTTTAATTATTTCCTTGAAAATTATGTTTTCTAGATGAAAACTGAAACTTAAATCTGAATACTTACCTCGTACATGTTTGGTTTAAAATTTATCTTCTTCAGTTGAAAATTAAACTGTTTGGTTTAAAATTCATCTTTGTAAAATAAAAGAAGTATTTGTGAAATCTTTTAAATAAATCCGAAATCTTTGCAAAATATTTGAAATTTTTGTGAAGTATTTATGAAATCTTTGGCAAATCATTGCAATTTTGTCAAATCTTTGGAAATATTTGCAAAATATTTGAAATGATTCGTATTATATTTCTGAAATTATTTCAATCTTTTGAAATATTTCGGAAATCATTGAAATCTTTGTGAAAACTTTGGGAATTCTTTAAAAGTATTCAGGAAATATCTGAAATGTTTGTGAAATATTTGAGAAATGATTGAATTCTTTCTGAAGTATTTTTATATATTTCCGAAATCTTTTAAATCTTTGTGAAATAATTAAAATATATTTAAAATCTTTGGGAAATAATATTGGTCTTTGTGAACTCTTTGAAACCTATCTGAAATCCTTGCGAAATATTTAAAATCATTGTGAAATCTTTGAAATCTTTTGTGAACCATAGAAATCTTTGTGAAATCATTGAAATCTATCTGAAATTTTTGTGAAATAATATTAGACTTTGAAATCTATCTGAAGTCCTTGCGAAATATTTAAAATCATTGTGAAATCTTTAGAAAATAATTAAAATCTTTGTAAAATCTTTACAATTCTCTAAAAATCTTTGCGAAATATTTGAAATCTTTTTGAGATCATTACGAAAACAATAAAAACTTTGTTCAATCTTTGAAATATATCTGAAATCTTTGCGAAATATTCGAAACAGAGAGAAATAGAGAGTCACAATGCATTAGAAATGTTGGTTGATAGGCAAGAAGCGCCCCCAACTCTGAGTATACC
>JAWWLR010000166.1:10306836-10316847 GCA_035041075.1 Acraspis erinacei | reverse complement strand
TTGAAATTTTAACCAAGAATATTATTTTCGGTAAAAAGACGAATTTTCAATCAAATACATGAATTTTAAAATGAAAAAGATAAATTGTCAATCAAAAATTGAACAATTAAATTTTCAGGTAAAAAATGAATGTTTAGCCAAATACATCAATTTTCAACTACAATGATGGCATAATGATTTCGAATAGCTACATTTTTAGTTTTAAAAAAACTTTCAATAAAAAATAAATAACCTGAAAGAAATAGTTACGCTTTAAAACAAAGTGCTGAATTTTAAACTAAAATGATTAGTCTTCAACTGGAATATTGGATTATAAGCCAAAAAGATTAAGTTTAAACTAAAATTATGAATCTTTAAATAGAACATTCGAATTTTCGATCGGAAACATGAATTTTCAACCAAGAATATTAATTTCTATAAAAAAGACAACTTTTCAACTAAAAAATCATTTTTAACCAAAAAGAAAATTTCAACAAAATAGCACCTTTTCCAACCATAGGGATGAATAGGGATGAAAACTAAAAAAAAAATATTTTTCAACAAAAGAGTTTAACTTTCAACCAAGTTAATAAACTTTCATTCAATATTTTTCTTATCAAAAACAGTTGAATTCAACCAAAAAAGACTGCTTTCTAACAAGAGTTGAATTTTGAACTAAGAAAGATTTTTCAGTTAACAGAGAAAAAATGGCAAAAAACTGTTGAATTTTCAAGAAAAAAAATTAATTTTCAACCAAGAAGATTAATTTTCTACCAAAAAGAACAAATTTTTGACAAAATACATGAATTTTCGACTAGGAACTTTGATTTTAATCTACAAATTATCAATTTTCTACCAAAAAATAGAATAGTTTAGTTTTCAGTTGAAAAAATTAAATAAAAAAAAAACGAATTTTTACCAAAATAGTTCAATAAAGTAATACAAAGCTACTTTTACAAATAGAGAATCACTGTTAGTCAATGTTATATTGCAATCTAATAAAAAAATAAGCACGTGCTCGAAAAAATTCCCTGACTTCTAAATCAATTCTTTGGCATTTCCAGGTTTTTCTAGGTATATCAAAATTCCCTGACAATTCCAGATTTTTCAGGTAGCAAAGACATTTTGACCTTAAATAAATAATTAATAAATCGTTCTAATTTAATCATTAATAATGAATCATTTTTCTTCATTTCATTTATTTTTTGACCCTTGTGTCACATAATTTCCTCTAAAAACCAATATATTTCATCGCTGAGAGATTCAGGGACATGAAGTGTAGAACCTACTAGATTTGAAGTAAATTCGATTCTTTTTAAAATTATTTCCATACCTGCAATTTTAACTGATTTATTGCCTCAGAAATTTTCTCCTTCGTAGATAATAAATAATTTTGTACTTCAGCTATAAGTTTGTTTAATTCACAATACTGGAAATAATTTGCCGAATTAGATGACGAATTTAAAAAATATAAATATAATAAATGATCTACATTTTTAAATTGATCAGAAGTTACCTTTTCATGGCGAGAGTTAAAATTGCAAATAACAGTTTCCATTTCTTCTCTTAAATCTTCAGTTGCTGCTTGCGCCTCTACAGTACACATTCTAAATTCTTCCATCCTTTTAAACTGTTGAAGGAATGTCGCAATTACCTGCAAAATTATTTAATGAAATCAAAAATATTGGAAGAATTTTATATAAATAATTGAATGAAATTCGTAATGTTAACTTCAAATTTTAAATAGCTTTCTTACTGATTCGTGATCAGGTTCATTGCAAGTGTCTTTATTACAAACTGGTTCTCCTTTCGCCTGAAAAATTACAAAAATGTTTTTAAACATGGGTAGCTACCTAATTCCAATGTTGGCCACTTTTGATTTTCTCGAACTTGGAATCTAAATATTTAAAATTTAAACTGCCATAAAATTTAAATGACTAAAAATTTGGTTTCTTTCCAATTTTGTTTTAAAATTGAGATGTTGACAAACTAAGATTGATTTCGAACTTTTACGCTTTTTATTTCTAATTTAATTTCTTTAAGATTTTGCTTCGTTTCATTTTAATTTGATGTCTGAAAAATTGTATTTCCCCCATTGTGCATTTTTTCAAGTTAAGATTGCTTTCAATTAAAAAACTGAATGATTTTTTTAAATCGAAATTGTTTTCCAATGAAAATAACATTTGTATCAGAAATAATCAGAATTTAATAGGATAAAAAAACAAACTTACTGCCAAATAAGCAAGAGTAATCACTTGTTCTTTTTGTGAACAAATTTGCGAAATTCTGTAAGTGACCCTACACAATCTCTCAAATATTTCTTCCATGTCTGATTGACACTCTTCTTCAAAGTAAACCTTTATAATTACATAAATGATTAAAATCTCAATTATTTTACAGGAAATTATCTTCTTTCTTCAATTTAATTTTTAATTTTCTGTTTATAAAGTGGTTCCTACCTCGAAGGAGTTTCGAAAAAAACTTTGAAGCGATACAAGATTCTCTTCAGTGTCAGAAACACATTTTTTCATATTCTCAACGGATTTATTCTACACAGAAATAATTAACTTCTATCTAAATCTATTTGATTGCAGTTGCCTTGAATTTTTGTTTCTTCGATGACAAATACTAGAGACAAGTATTATAAAATACTGAAATACTTATAAAATATATAAAAAAATTTTAAATAAAATTTGTGTATTCTGAATTTATAGGACCTGTGTGATTTTACTTTGAATATGATTTAAAAATAATTGATTTTACAAATAAAGGAAATAAAACTCACATCTTCAATTACTTGGGATCTATAATTTTTTAACAAGGATTCCATGTCCTGCAATTTGTTAAAAACAACAAGTATTGCAGATCTGCAATCCTGCAATTAAATAAATGGAATCATAAAAATTTCATTTAAAATCTTTATTTTTTAACTTTGTCTTTATCTTTACCTGCTTTTCTCTATAAAATAATTCTTTTGTAACTTTTTCTATCTCTTCTTTTAAGCTTGAAAGAGTTTCTTTTTCTTTTTCCATCAGTTGTTTGGTTTTTGCCAAGTATATTAAAATTTTATCCTAAAAATATTGAATTAGTTATAATACTCTCTAGTTTTAAATTCGCTTTTATAATTTTCAGATGCTGAAAATTTATATTTGTACCTGATGTGGGCAAAATTCTTCACTATCACCCTGAAAAATATCAGTTACGGAAAAGTTACATTTTTTATACTTTTTATAACATATTAGGTTTATGTATAATACAATTTTAAAATGGGTGTTTAGAATGTTTTTCAACATGTTTGTATTATTCTGCATTTTTGACTCATATCTGAATAAGGGTCTGTACTGATTCGCATATTTCGAGAGCAAGGGGAATCCTGCAAAGAATGAATTTATTTAGAGTTTATTTCATATTAAAAAAAAAAATTGCAAGACACCAAATATAAAACTACGCTTTGAATAGCAATCAAATTTGATGTAATCGAATTTTGATTCAATTTTTTTGAAAGCACTTAAATCCCAAAAGTGTCCACATTGAAAAGTTTTTGATTTCCTCTTTTAAATCTATTTAATAAGGCAATCATGCAACCTAATTAACCTAATTAATTTTATAAAAATAGTTCCTCTTTAAAATCTATAATATTTATTATAAATACACGCATTTAACATCACGCGTTGTGTGAAAAATGAACATTTTTTGAATGCTGATTCTTACAAGGAGGGGACAATTTTCTCGCCGTATTCACAATCGTTTTATCAGCTTTCAATTTTCTCTTACGTTCCAAGTTCCACAAATCTCTAAAAGGCAAATTCCAATCCAGGAATTCATTTTTCAATTTTGATTTTGAGCGAACAGTATCAATTTGTCTAAAATCGTTTGAATTTTCTGGATGTTTAGGAATAATAGATATTCTGTTTCTACTTTTCATGCAAGAGGAGGTACTCTTGTCACAATTGGTCCCCAAACGGGTACAAATTACGGAATTCTGAGGCTAGAAAGGAACATTTACTGGAATAATTCAAAGACTAGGAGCAATAGAAAAATTAGTACATACTTTTTCCTTTGTTTGTGCGCGTTCCTCCCTTAATTTTTTAATAACATCCTCCTTGAACTGAACATGCATGTTTAAATGGCGACACTCTTCTTCTAACAACTGCAATTCTTTCCGAAGAGACATCACCTGGTCGTGTTTTTCTGCCACTTCTGAAGCCAAAGCTTCTCTGGATTCCAGAGATTCCTAAATAGAAGAAGTTTTATTGCACCTTACTTATTTATTATTAGAGAATTATTTGCAAATATTTTAGTGGTGTGGAAAATTACTTTGGACCGAACCAGTCCGAGAGTTAAATTTGGAAAATTCCAAGAATCTTTCCGTTTTAATTGAGAAAAAAAAATCCTGGTCTTTTCCCGGTTTGTAAAATTTTTTCACGGTCATTGAAACTAAAAATTCGAACTCTTAGAGCTGAACATGTCTTCAATTAAGATTATCAAAATTGAAATGCAAATTGAAGCACTCAAAATAAAACTCTTTAATTGAAATTTCTTTTATTCAAAAGCTGAATAATTTACACATATAAAATTGTAGCTTTTAACACTTTTCATGTGAACAATTTTTAATTAATGTCGTTGAACTGCAAAATTTAAAATTTAAAATTTCTATAAATTGAACAAATTAAAGTTTTCTGGTTAAAGAATATAATACCGTTCTATAATTTGCAATTCTGTGAATTCAAGAAGCAATCAACAAATTTGTTAATGTCAATTTTCTTAAATAACATTTTTTAAATTATTATTTTAATTACTTTAATTTTAATTCGTTTTAAAATAATAATATTTCAAATGTTATTTATACACAAAAATTCAACCCCAATAATTACAATATAATTTTTTCACTGGAATGACTGGAAAATCCCGAAAAATAAAATTACGTAAATAATAAAATATACGACACTATAGAATTTCCGAATTATAAAATTTCTAAATTTGAGCCTTAAAAAAAGTTTAAATAATAAATATATATTTTCATCTAATAAAAGTATTTTAGTTATTACTTTTTTATTTAATAATTTCTTTATTGCTGAGAAATTTTCTGTCACTTCTAATTTTTTAAATATTATAATTCAAATATTTTATTTTGCTGGAAATTTACAGCGATGGAAATTATATTTTTTCGGGATTTTACGGTCTTATCTGAAAATTACTTTTTTTTTGTAGAAATGTCACCTTTTAGGTTCAAAATTGATCTTTCTGATTGTAAATTCAAATACTTAGTTGACAATTGCACTTTTTTATATGTTTTTAACGGGAAATTGAACTATATACTATTTTTGCTTAAAAATTTCTTTTTAGTTTAAAATTAATCTTTTTGGTGGAAATTAATTTTTTTCTGGTTTGAAAATTAATTTTTTTAACTAAAATTTTTATTATTACATTTTTGATTGAAAATGTACTTTTTTTAGTTGAAAATTCGTCTCTTTGGCTAAAAATTTAACGATTTTAACTATTCAATTTTTAAAGACGAATTTGTAAATTGTTTAATTTTGAACAGATTCAGAAACACCTTGTAAAATCATTGATTCTTACATTTTTATTACTGGACCTACCGGTCAAGTTTGAAAATCATTACATTAGTCATATTTACCGCTGATCAACTAGAAAAGTTTTTTTTTAATCCAGAAATTTAAATTTCAAACGCGCTTAATTTTTTATTCTTTACGTCTTCGCCTAAATTAAAAATTAGCTTAACAACAATAAAAAGTATTGCATATGATACGAAATTTGTGATATTTCAAGTGATTAAATACATTTTTCTTCGAAAAATTTGTAGAATCCCCGGCCAAAAAATAAATTCTCTTTCATTTTCCGGTTAAGCGAAACTTTCAGGCGATTTTTTAATTTATCTTTAGGAACAGTTCGAGTTCTTAATAATTTTCAACCCCTAAAATATTTCCAATTAGATTTATGGATGCACACACTTTTTGGAGGGTAGCAAGTTGAGATTCTAGTTTTCGAATCTGCTTGTTGTGTTCTTCAAACTGCTCGTTCTCATGCAGAAGCTTGTCTAGTTTCGTGTTCGATTCTTGCAGGCGTTGTTGCAGGGTTTCAACTTCTAAATTTTTGGCAACAAATGCACTTTCCAAAATCTCAGCCATTTGCATGATCTGAATAGCAATACGGTTCTGGGTTGTGAAAATGAAATCTAGCCTAATAGCGGCATGCAAAAATCGCAGGTTGCTTTCGAATTTCTATTTTATCATGCTTTGTTATTCGACAGTATTTAATTAAGAATCACGAAAAGTATTGGTGAAAATGGTTAGCATGATTGCCTTAATCGTATAGTATTAGAATATAAAGACAATTAGGATTAGAAGTATGGTTAGCATTCTGTTTTTAATTACTATTACAGATCTCACAGTAAATTTTCCGTTTGCTTCACATTTTTGAGAATAAAAAGACCGAAAAGGTTTGAGGTATGAAGAAAAATCGAAAGCTGTGAAATCTGTTGGTTTATCCCAAAATATATCAATGCATGGCTGCCAAATCCTAATTTACATGAAAAAAAAAAAAAACGAAAAATAACCTATTTAAACCGATAGTCACTAATGTGCATTTATAATATGACCAATTTTCTTTGAAATTCAAAAGAATTCGTTGAAATTTATAAAAAATCCACGTGAATTTAAACAAATTTATAAAAATTCAGAGTAAATTCAATCAATGAATTGAACTGAGTAGAATTGAGTGAACTGAGAAGAAGTCAAGGAATAAAAAGACATTGATATCAACAATAGAGTGACTTTAGACGAATCAAGGGGAAATTCTAAAATTTCCAGAGAATTACCAAAAATTAACAATATTTTATGGTAATCTCTAAAAATTCGAGTGAGTTTAAAAGATTTCGAGGGAAATCAAGAGAATGCGATTCCAAATTGATTCAAATAAATTTAAAAACACCCTAAATATTCCACACATTTCATGAACAGGGTGAATTTAGAAGAATTCAAGGGAAATCAAAATAATTCAATAAAATTAATATGAATTCAAGATGAATTTCAAACAATTGAAGTGCCTTCAAAACAATTTAGGGTAAATTAACGAAATTCAAGAGAATTTCAGATAATTCAAAAGAACTGAAAATAATTTTTCAAATGAATTTAGATGAATTGTAAAAAATCCTATATATTTGACTTCAGTAACAGAGTGAATTTAGAGAATGCGATGAAATTCAGACGAATTCAATATGAATAGCAAATAATTCAGCAAAAAATAAAAAATAAAGAGAATTCCATATAATTCACAATAATTCAAATAATTCATGTGACTTTAAAATAATTCAGGGTAAATTAAAAAACCTTAAAAGAATTAAAAATACATAATTTAATAGAATGGAAAATAAAATTATAAGTTAATTCAATTGAATAGCAAAAAATCCGAAATATTCCATTAATTTCATTCATAGATTGAATTTAGAAGAATTTAAGGGAAATCCAGATAATTAGGTGAAATTCATACGAATTTAATAAAATAAAATAATAAAATAACATTTTATTCCAATTTTATTTTGAACACACTTTTTCCACTTTTATTTTGATTTAATTCACCATGTATTCAGGGTGAATAAATAGAAATTGAAAATCCATAAAAAATGCAGTGCATTTCAAGGGTATTAAAAATAATTGCAGAAAATTCAGAAATATGTATAGACCTGAATTCAATAGTAGTTAAACCTTCGGTTCTACGTCTTAATTTATAGACAGGAAAGTGACTAAAGACATCTTTTAATTTAGAAAAGTTACTATAGTGACTTTAAAAAGTGACTAAAAAGTGATTTGAGAAAAAAAGTGGCAGCCCTGACAAATAAAATTTCAAGAAAGAACTTACCGTAAACTCAAGATCGCCAGAATCGCAGAGCGTAATATGATTAGCAAAAGCAGATTTTCCCTTAAGACTATCTCTAAGATTCTGGACTTGGGATATGAATTTCTTAATCGTTTCATCTTTTTGTGAAATTTGTTTTTTTGACTCTGATAGCTTCTCTTCCATATCTGCCAAACTCCTATTGAATTGCATTTTTTCAGTCTTAATATTTATTTAGACCTCATGGACTTAATTAACTTAATGTAAAAAAAAACTTACGCGCGCAATCTTCTCTCTTCATCTTGCAAAGTTGCCCAATTATGTTTGTATTGTAGAGCCTGAGCGTCTCCCTTTACCTATTTCAAATGGATAATCTTTTTATTTTTAACAGATTACTTTAAAAAATATGAAAAGTTATAAATTAAATAATGTGAAAATCTCGACTCAAATTTCAATTTATTTTTTAAACAATTTAATAAAGAACAATAAATTTACAAAGGAGTGTAGGATAAGCTACTGAGAATAAATAAAAGGGAATAAATTAATTGTATGGCTGAGTTTCTCTATCGCAATTGCAGAAAAATTGGTTTCTTGGATATTCTGGTTTGCGGGAGTTTCCACAATTTATATCTACGACAATCATCACTTTCTTGCATCTATTTATACTAGGATTTACCTGATCACATGCGTAACTGCAAAAAAGGAAAATAATCTACATTATTTCTTAGAGTAAACTTATAAATTTAAGATAAAAGTAATTATATTAGAAATCAGAATTGGGTTGTATCCGGGTGGCCGTTTTAACGGGGGGATCGTACTCTTAAAGCTCAACACTTTTTCATTTAAAATAATAAAAACTAAACTGCAAATTGAAGCACTGAAAGAAATTTTTTTTTAATTAAAGCTTAAAATTTTTAACTCAAACGCTCAATCATTTTCAGGTCTAAAATAACAATTTTTAATTAAATGCCGCTGAATTACGGAATTTAAAATCTTTAACTTTTAAAAATTGAACAGTTTAAACATTTCTTGTTAAAAAATATAAATCTACGCTGCGCAATCATTCTCAATGCTCTAAATTGAATAATGAATAAATATTAATTATTTTAAATAAAATATTATTAAATTATATTAAATATTATAAATTAATATAAAAAGTTAAATTATTTTCATTTCAAGACATTTCAAATGAATAATTAGACAAGATTTATTTATACATAAAGATGTAAAACTTAAATTTTCAAATTAAAAATGGTTAAAATGGAACAACTAAAATCGTAGCGTTCAAAGTTAAAATTTAATTTTAATTGTTCTTTTCCTGATTACAATATTTCCAATTAATGGCTTCCGAATAGAATATTTTAGCACGGAACTATATTTAAATAGGATATAAAATTGAATAAAAATCTTGTATTATTAAATAGATTCCGAGACGTCTTGTAAAATCAATTATTGTTTAATTTTTAATACTCGAACTACATTTTAATTTAAAAAATCACGAATAAATTTATATTTATAGTTGATTAACTTGAACCGTTTTCATTGAAAATTTTAAATTTCAAATGTATTCCTGGAATTGAAAATTACGCTGAAAAAAAAGGACTTGCAATGGAAAATGCTAAAAGTTAAGGATGTTAGAATTACTCATTATAAACTGAATGAGTTCATAACTGAAATAGGTAATAATATTGAACTTGATACATAAAAAAATTGAAAGCAAACTTAATTTAAATTGAATTATAGCATTTGATGTGAAATTTGTGATGTGCCAAGTGATTGAATCGAATTTTCTATTAAAAATTTGTACAATTCTCGGTCAAAAATAAATTTACAGTGGTTTCCCGGTTTCCCGGACCAGCGGCCACCCTGTGTATGATTGAACAGATTTTTTAATTTAATTAACTTACTCGAGAGGAGCTGGTATATCTGCTGGCGTAATTTCGTGAAATTGGATGCCTTCATGGGACCAACACTTTTCCTGACGAGCACGCCTAATCAATTCTAATAATCCTCTGATATCGCATTGGAGGCATTCTATCCTATTTTGTAGATAATCCTCATCTCTCTCTAATTCGCCCACACGATTCGAAAGATTATTTAAAGCCTAGAGAATAATTTGAATACAATATTATTATGTAAAATTTCTATAATTTGCATTTTGAAATATATAGTTTTGGA
>JAWWLR010000166.1:10254758-10268369 GCA_035041075.1 Acraspis erinacei | reverse complement strand
AAGAAAAATAATGAACTTAAACAAATTCTGATTATTGGAAATGAAAGAGTAACTCAGAAACTATAGATTGGCGCAAAAAAGTAAAAATCGATTTTCTCCGCATTAGGTCCCTTTTTTCGCGGTCGGTCACATATATAAAAGTTGTACAATAAGAATGAAATAAATATTAAAATATAAAGAAACTTGAGTTTCTGCATGAAACGGGCCCCTATGATCGGTTTTAGTTTTGGGAATATTTGCGTTTTTCTAAGTTAGGGTCAAAATTATTACTTTTTTGGGTTTGAGTATCAGATGATACTAAGACCTACATTTAATTCAACTATAACTACTCATGTTCCGAATGCAACCGTTAGTATATATACCTGTATTTCATGTTTGAGGAAAATATATAACATTTGCAATTATATCATCCGCCAACTGTAGATGCGTTTTTCTCAAAAAGCGCGTTTTTTTAACTTCCAAATTCAAAAAATCCACCGCGACCTATTTTTTAACTTAAGGAGTTTGTTTTGGGATTAAAATGCCGGCAATTTATCCGGCTATGTGGCCCTATGCGTATAACTCCATATTGGCCATAAGGAACCTTTTCATGTGAACGTCCGAAAATAGTTAAATACAATTATATCGAAATAGAATATAAATAAAAGACATGTTCTGTTATTAATGATAATATTTTTTAAAACAAAAATTGCATTAGAAATCAGAATCTTTCAAGGATGTCTTGGCACTTACTTATCCTTGAAATATTCGCTTCGAAAGTGTTGAAGGTTAGAAAAAAAAACAATCTTTTCGCGTAACAAAAATGAACTAAAGGAATATTCTAACTTGCTTTAAATAAATTTTATAATAAATTACAATAAAAAAATCTCCCATCGTGGTCCACGTAACGTCCGTGGACTTTTTTAAAGCGTTTTTTTCGAGAATGGCTAAAGCTCATCTTTTTACTTGAGCATATTAAAAGTTTGCTAATAAAATTTTACTGAGAGGAGTATTAACCGAAACAAAATTCTGAAAAATTGTTCTTTTTAAGGATTTATTCAAAATTTCCTTTCTATTTTTCGGTTTCTCCCAGCATCTTTTGTCTTTAGACTTTTCAAATGTATTAAAACTTCTAAATTTCGTTTTAAAGTTTTTATTTTAGTATTATTTTACTCTTTTCTCTTTATGTTTCTAATATTTTCTGTAAGGAAAAAAATGTCACATAATTTTTCAAAGTTTCAAAATCGATATTTTATGCCCGCTAAAAAAATTCCATGAGTTAAGTGACCGGTATTGATTTTTGTAACCTGTGCGTTATTAAAATGCATAAAAAATAAAAGTTGAATTTTAATCAGAACTCTTCATTTAAATATTTTTTAAATTATTTATTTTCGAAGAAAAGAGATTTATTATTTTTTATATTTTGCTGGACAATGGATTTTAATTAAATATCCACAAATTTTATTTATACATATACATGTTTGAAATACTTAGAGTCATTGTCCTAATGAGAAATAAAATGTTACCACTAAAAAAAGAGTCAGTTTTTTAATTTGATTTCATACGATTCTCAACATCGTTTGATTTTATTTCATTGTTTGATTTACAGAATGCTGATCCCTGGTGGAAATCAAATTTTTTTATATCGCAGCCAGTTTTATTTGGAACCTGGGACGGAGTTTTCACTTCATGTCTGATTAATATTTTTGGAGTAATTGTATTTTTGAGATCAGGCTGGATAGTAGGCCAAGCAGGTGCTTTAAATGCTGTTCTGATCATCTTAGCAACAGGTAAGTTTTCGAAAGAATTTTATTTCAATAAAGTTTTTAAAGCAATTTTAGAGTTTAACTAATTTGAAATCCTCAAGACAAACAGGATAAAATTAGAAAAATGTTTTCGAATTATATTTAATTTATATAATTCAATTTCAGTTTGTGTGGCTTTGGTGACGGTTCTTTCAGCAGTAGGAATTTGTGAAAGATGTAGAGTTGAAAGTGGAGGAGTTTATTTTTTACTATCTCATGTACTCGGATCGAGATTTGGTGGAGCGATCGGATTATTGTACTGCTTTGGACAGGTAAAGAATCCAGTGATGAATAAGTTTATTCTTTAAAGGAACTAGTCATCGTTACGGCTATGTCACGAAAAAAGTAATTACCCTGCTGAAAATGTTTGATAGGATCAAAGATATTTTATATATCTTTATATATAATATTTATATAATTTTTATATATAATCATTATAATAATATATTTATATATTCTATATATCTTTGATAGGATTTAATACAAAAATATCAATACTTTTTAATCCGTTTTCCGTAGCCGCAATTTGCAAATTTTCTTCACATTCCTACCAAACGCTTTTGATCCTACGAGTAGTGTCGCGCCGTGTCTAGCCAAAAAAGCAATCAATTTATATCAAACGTTTCGTTAGAATTGCTATTACTTTCTATCAAAGCGAAATGGACAGTGTGCCAATAATTGTTATACGTTTTTTAAAACAAATTGAATCTAATTTTTGATACAAGTCTAATCCAATGACATATGACATCCCACATCCCTATCCACTTTAAAACTAGGGTGACAAGATGTCCGGATTTATGAGGACAAGTCCTGATTTTTGTTTCGCTATCCTGACTTTCTGCTTGTTTGTCTTGATTTTTCATGCCCGAAAACGAAAATTCGCGATTTTTATTATGGGCGATTTAAATTGTGTTCACTGTTTCTGAGGGCGCATTCACATTGTGACTGTTGAATTCAATTTCAAAAACTTGATATGTGTTGAATTTTACTGATATTTAAAAACAAACGCAAACATCGAATTCGTTAAAAAGACTGCAGTGCTGAACAGTATTTAAAATAATTAACATATTGTACCAATTGTACTCAATTTTTGAAATAATAACGTTGACTAAAAAGTATTTTGTATACATTATTAACTTAGGGAATGAACATACAATTTTATTATTTTCTTCAAAATTCAACAATTTTGTTAAAAACAAAAATTCCTATCTTTTTGTTTGAAAATTCAACTATCTGGTCGAATATTAACTTTTTTGTTGATAATTTAGCTCTTTTGTAGACAATCTGCCATTTGGCGTGAGAATTTGACATTTTGGATGAAGTTTTTTTTCTTAATTGACTGAAAAATCTCTCTTGGTTGAAAATTAGTTTTTTTTTTATCAACAAATTAATCTGTTGTAAAAGTTTAATCTTTTTCTCTAAAAATGCAACTTCTTGGTTAAAAACTAATCTTTTTTGCTTGAAATATCTGCCAATTAACAAACCTTTTTTCAAGATTGAACTATTTTGTTGAAAATTCGTTTATCATTGATTACACATTTATATCTTTGAACAAAACATTTATGTAATCCATTTTAGTTGAAAATTGATCTTTTTAGTTAAAAATGCATCTATTTTGTTGAAAATTCGTGCTTTTTTGGTAGAAAATTTGTATTCACGGTTAAAAATATACCTTTTTTAGTCGAAAATTCAATTAGTCGATTTAAAATTCATTTTTTTCATTGAAGATTCATCATTATAATTACAAATTTATTTCTTTGATTAAAAATTCAACTATATTGTTCAAATAATTTTTAAACTGTAAATACTACTATTCCATTTTTGTGTTTATAGGGTTATATTTTTTAATTTGAAATTGACGTATTTTGTTGAAAATTACCCTTTTTTGACAGACAATTCCCTATCTTTGTTTAAAATTCATTTGTTTTATTAATGTTTCTTCATTTTAGTAAAGAATGTATTGCTTTGGTTAAAAAATTAACTATTTTGTTGCAAATTCATGTAGTTTATAAAAATTCCATGTTCTTTAATAGAAAATTAATCCTACTGGTTAAAAAATGGACTTTTTTTGTTGAAAATTTACCTTGAAAGAAAAAGTTATTGCTGAATTATTTTGAAAAAACTTAATTCTAATCAGTTCATTGAATTTTCTGGGTAGTTTTTTTTCCTTCGCATTGAAGACTTTTAAACTCACCTCGAATAATCAGCCATTTCATAAATTCTTGTAAATTCGCTTGATTTTTTTGTTGTAATTTATTCCAAATTTAATAAAGTCAGTTAATTTATTAAATATTTAATTTTTTTGTTTTACTTGATTTTTTTAAATTCACTTTTAAATTTGGTGAATTCTATAAAATTCTTCTGATTTCTCTTAATTTTCTCTGGATTCACTCGAATTGTATTTAATTCATTTTTGTTTTTTTGCAATTCACCAAAATTCGGTTGCATTCATCCTGCATTGTGTTCGCTTTCATTTTACAAAATTTGATGGCAATTTTTGAATTTTTGGAATTTTTTTCAATTTTATTCTTTCAAATTCTTCTGAATTTCATTAGTCTCTTGCATTTCCTTAAATTCTTCTCAGCTCGCTTCAATTTTAGTAAAATGAGTGGAATATTTTTTTTTTGCAACTCATTTGAATTGGTATGGAACTCACCATAAATTCTTAAAAAAATTAAATTCTTCTAAATTCATCCAATTTTAATCAATTAAATGGATTAAGATTTTTTTTCATTCACCCTGAAATCTTCTAAACTCCCCTTGAATTCTCAGACATGTTATCCAATTTCATTGAATTCTGTTGAATCCTTCTAAATTCACTCTAATTTTACTGAAATTAGTGGAATATTTCGGATTTAAAACATTTTTGTCAGTTTACATAAACATTTAAAAATTTTACCTTGGATTTGTATAAGTGTTCCCATTATAATTTGAAAAAAGATCTTTTAATCAATATTAAAAAGATAATAATAAACAAAATTCCTAATAAAGAAAAAAATTATTGGATGAAAATAAAAAAAGGAAAGAAAAATGAGAAATACGTGAGTGAATATTATTTAAAAATATTTTTTATTGTAATTTTATAATAATAAAAATAAAAAAGACGAAAGAAATCAAAAAAGTGAAGGAACGGGATACGGTTTGTTGCCTTCTGATTTTTCTTTCCTCTTTTTCTTTTTGTCCAAAATTGTTCTTCTTTTTTAGGAACATTTTTTCACTATTTTTTGTATTTTTTAAAAGAGCATCTTCTTTCAAATAGTAAATAGTCACCAGTACGATAGTTATTTACTAAAGTAACTTCGTTTTTATTATCGTTATCAAAGAAAGTAACTAACTAGTTATAAGAAACTAATTACTTTCCGTCACTGCAAGATTCAGTGAAAAATTGTTTCTACATTTTTAATTTCAGGGTCTCGAAACTAATAAGAGTCTTTTTTTAGGCTGTCGGTTGTGCTCTTAATGTTTTGGGTTTTGGAGAATCCATGGCAGGTCTCGTTGGCCTTGATTCAACTTGGGCACAACGAGGATTTGCTTGTGCTGCAGTTGTCTTGCTTTCAGTAATAAATGTCGCAGGAGTAAAGTGGGTGGTGAAACTTCAATTTGTCCTGCTATTGATTCTCCTCCTCGCTGGCGCTGATTTCATGGTCGGAAGTTTCACTCATGAAAATCCTGGTAAAGTTACTTTAAATTTAGATAAGTAAACAATCTTTTACATCATGATTATATGATTATATGAGGCAAAATATATCACATGTATTTTTTACCAACATTTTCTTTTTGTGGACCTTAGGGCTTCATGAACATTTAGGCGAATTAGGAAAATTTTCTTTAAATATTGTATCTTGGGAGCAAATTAACATAATTTTATTTTTTTGTTGCAGCTTGTAGACCAATATAAACTTTTTTAAATTTCTGAAAGAAACTTGAAATTTTTTAAATTTATAAAATGGCGCCAAACTTGTAGAAAAAGACTAAAAAGTGAATTTTTCCAAAAAGGCCACCTTTGTTTTTCTTTGTTTTCTTTTATTTGATATCCCTTCCTGTAGAAATATTTATTTTGTATGATAAAAAAATACATTTTTCAAAATATCACTTATTTTTTTATATATTCTTAGTTTCACGTCTTAAAGAAGCTAAAAAAATCTATCCTATCAACTATTTTATATTGAAAAATGTATGAAATTATAATTTTTGCTGTTCTGTTTTGATTAATTTAGGTACTCATTTTACTTAGTACCGGTAACAGTGTGCTCGAAGGAAAAGCAGAAAAAACAGAAAAGGCACAATTAGTAAATATGTACAATTATTCAAAGCAGATCAGCAAAAATCATAATTTCATCAATTTTTAAATTTTAAATCTAAATTCTTTTACTACATATTCTGGAAATGGGCACTATTAGAAATATTCTGAAGTTTAAGAAATTAAATTATAAATTTATGAAATTTGTAATTTAATTTTCAGCAAATTGTCATGGAATTTCAAAATTGTAACGGAATATTACGAAATTTGAAACTGAATTTTACTAAAATTGTCTTAAATTTATGAGTAACTTAATTTCTACAAATTTATGGTAATTTTCTGCAAAGCATAATTGGGACGATATAATTTTGACGATTACTTAAAGACAACATTATATATGTCTATACTTTCCAGAATTTGAAATATTCGTAAGAAGAAATGGCGAGATTTGACTAATTTCAAGAATTTACCGATTTCGCGAAGTTTCAATTTCGGGATTTAGAAAATTATAGTTCGAAAATTTCGGAAGTTTGAAATTCTTCTAGTTTCATTAACTTTTACTTTCGGAATATTTTAATTTCGTTACTAAATATTTTTGGTGATTTTATTTGATCGGTAATTTGCAATTTTGGGAAATTATATTTTCGGTATTTCTCAACCTTCAAGATTTTTATTTTTCGGCTTAGCTTCTTTGAGACAATACTATGAACTAAAAAAAAGAATTAATGTCGAAAATTTTTTTTATATTATATAAAAAATAAATTTTTCTGCAAAGGAATAGTTTAGCGAGGAAGAAACTCACATTATATATCCTTCACATTACTTTGATTCTATAGGAAAATTAAATTATGTCAATTTGTTCCAAAAATATGAATTTTTATATAAATTTTCATTCATTTTTTTTTTATAATTTATCTAGATTTTAGAGTAAATGCGATTTTTGGATTGTTTATGATAATATGTTATCTCGCGAAAATTTTTAAATGACAATAAAAATAATCGAGTGGACGCATTTAGAAAAAGGTCGATTTTTTATCTAATGTCTTAAAAGTGACGACATTTTCATAAGATTATGGGGCAAATATTGATTAAAAATTTTTTTAATAAGATTTTTGTTGAATGCGGTTGTGCGTCCTTCACGCATATTTCAAAATTAAAATTAAAATGATCGGATGGGTGTTTTTTGAAAAACTTGATTTTTCTATTTAAGTACTGATAAATTAATAATTTTTCATAAGATTATATGGTAAACACTGGATAATATGTTTTTTAAATATATTTTTTATTAATACTAATTGTCTGTGTCGCTACGAACATTTTAATATGAAAAGAAAAATAATTAGAAAAGTGGCTTTCGAAAATATCAATGAAGAATAGATTGTTTACGGGAATTTTAAAAAGTATATTACTTTTAAATTTTGTACCTAACACTAAACCAGTGGTCCGCACACGCTTGCCCAGGGCAGGGTCCCTGCCCTGGCTGCCCTGTGACCTACTCCCAGGGCAGTACCTGCGAGCTCGACCAGACCAACCTTTTCCTTAGAGTTCTTTTGTTGGAAAATGGGAAAAAATTTGAGATTAAAAAATTCTTAATTTTGCAATCAGCGATTAGAAAGTAATATATTTGGAATCTACGTATTTTTCTGATTCCAAAGACATGTCATTTGTCTATAAACGTTGAAAATTTGAGAAGTATTTAGTATTAAATTGAATATTAAGCTGATGTTTCTTGATATTAAACTCCTTCAAATTTTCAACTTTTCTAGGCAAGTAATATATCATTGGAATCGGAATAATTGGTAGATGCTGATTATGCTATTTTTAAATCGCTAGTTGAAAAATTTAAAGTTTTCAAATTTCCTTACTTTGAGATGCCTGTGGTCAAAATACCCTCGCTGGAGTAAGCTCACTCTTACTGAGATCCATGGATAGACCGAAAAGTAGTAGAAAAAATTAAGCCGGTTCGAGCCAGGCCGTACCTGAAAAGCCACCAAAAATTTTGCCGACCACTGATCTCAGGTGAGCGGATCGAATTGGTATATCTGAAGGGGTGAAGTTATTCTAGTTGTTCCCACTATGTCGGGGGGCAGCAGGAACGACTCTGGATTGACTAGTAGTACGCGCTATCATTCGGCGCGCTGAGAGTCGGCCGAGGAAGTAGATAGAGCATGCGCTGTTTGCTTTATGCATCTTACTGATGGATTAACAGGCCCCGCAGGTTTGTGCGTCGTCCCGTTAATTTATTTTTCCATGGGTCAGATTCAGGCAGTGATCCCAACATTAGCATATCAATGTGTTCCTATTCGCATATTTATGGCCGGAGCAGTGTCTCTACATGCCAAAGTTGGGGACAATGGATGCCGATCGGAAAATGGCATTAGAGAGCACGCGGGTGAGCGAGAAGGATCAGAGAGACCTTGAGGCAGGCCAGGTAGTTTATTTCTGCACCCGAGTTTCGATCAGCTCTAGCTTGGAACACAGGTTTATTCAGACGAGCTATTTCCGGTTCCAATTATGGTTTCGATTGATGATCCGGTTCATGCATACGACGCTGGATCGTGCTGCGTGCTGAATGGTCGCCGGGTTCAATCGCAACCGTAATCGGAACCGGGAACCGCTAGTCTGAATACGCATTTAGGGTGCTTACCCTCGAGCTAAAAGACGACTGTTGCAATCGTCAAAGGCCTTCAGTTCATCTTAGAGAAAATCAGGTATATAGAGATTTTTGCGAGATGCACAAGAATGCCTATATAAGAACAGTCTGTGGGGTTTTCTCACAACGGCCTTGAGACTAAATTAGTCTGTGGAAACGTAAACACTAGGGGCGAACAATTGTTGACACTGCTACAAACTGCCACACGGCTGTCAAACTGCATGGTCCAGGAGTTTTTGAAAGGATTATATCAGTCATTCCTCTATAGGCATTCTTGTGTAGATTAAAAAGATAGAGTGAGCCAATAAAAAAAGTTAAAGGAGAGAAAAATAAGAGTTAGCTACAGATTTAGACGAAAATTTTGAACTGTGTGAAAATAAAATCTAAATTCTCAGTTCGAAATTAACGATACACACTCTGTCTCAAATTTTTTATTAATAAAAACCTGAGAAAGATATAGAGAATAATGTAATGGACATCTAAGAGTAAAATGATGAAATAAATATTAGGGTTTGACTTAAAGATAACGAATCTTTATGTCTCCTCCTACTTGAAAGCCTCAGAGTAAAGTTTTCTTGGAAATCATTTCTTTAAATCATATAATTTTGTATATATACCCTACAGGGAAATAATTGCCTATATGCTGGAAAACCATGCATTGCAGTTAAATTGGTTTATTATGAAAAATTATGAAAGGTAACAATTAATTTATCCAACAAAAACTTAAGAACTAGAGCGCTTTCAACTGAACGAAAGATTGATGATGGTCAATTTCCTTTCAAGAATATGTATCTCTAACTCTGAAGGCTTTAAGGTCACAACGTTGTGGATTTTTTTTTGACCTTACACAGAATTTGGCGTGAGAAATTGGAAAATAGAAAATATCTTAGAATCAAACTTTCAGATGCTTTCAGGATGGGAAATCTGATCACAGGTGTAGGACTGTTATTTACAATTACTATTCCAAAATTTTGCATGATTGGTGCACGCGAGCCTAATGGAATTTCCTGGATTTCTTATTTGGTCATTAATGTAACCATACCGCTTTCCATGTTCATTTTTGCTCGCTTTCTTTTGCCACCATTCATAATTGTATACATTCCATAAAGAACTGTATTATTTCTCTTCAATATTGCATGGATGTCACCATTGGACGTAGATAATACAAATATTTCTTCGGTTGGCATGGGCACAGCGAAGATATGTTCTCCTCTCAAGCAAATGCGTGTATCGCGGGGAAAAGTATATTTTCGAACTTCGAACTGTCGGTGCAGATTCATTGGGAGAATTAGCCTAACGAACTTCAGTTCTTCAAGATCATATCCAAGTACGCATAAAGGAGAATGCCTAGCAGCAGGAAACCTGGATCTGGTACGAAGAGAAGGTTCGGCCGGAGAAGAAGAACTGGTCGAAGAACCATGAGAAAGAAATTTAGCAGGAGAAGGAGATCTCAGAGGAGACTGATGTCTATCAGTAAGATGAGAATTTCTGGATTGAGAATCACCAGGAACGGGGTTTGAAGTTGGCAAACTCAATTCAGCAACATGAAACAGATAATTCAATTTTTTCTAAAGTTGACTGTCGTATGTTGATTAGAGTGGCCCTTATTCCATTTTTAAGTGTAACTTGTTATGTTACCCCGTGAAAAAATACTTTATAATGGCGAGGAAAATGGTTCTCTTGTTTGGTAGTGCTTCGAAATAATTTCACACTCGGTAATCTCTACGGCGGCCCAGCGCAACGCGTCGTAGATATATGAAGTAGCAGTCGATTGAACAGTTCGGTCACGAGGCACGGAAGTAAGGGGGGTGGGGGGAGTCGTTCTTAAAAAAATAAAACAGGCGAAAGGCCTAAAATGAATGTTCACAAAATAAGACAGTCAAATAATGAATGCCATAATTTTCAAAATTGACTGTAAATAAATTATAAGCGACGTTTTCAGTCAAGCAAAAAACAATCTTCATTCTACGTAAAAGAAGGGAAAAAATTTTTTTTTTTACATTTTTTGGATTTAAACACCCAACTAATCTTTTTACACATCAGTCTTAAAATTTTCCAGCGAATGAAGTTTAACCTGGAGCATTTTTTGTTGATACAATAACTTGAAAATTTAAAAAACAAATTCTGTTTGAATTGTTAAATTCTCATCAGAGAGGGTCTTATATTTGTGTAAAGTTTGACCCCCCCCCCCAGTTTTTGTTAAATGTCCACGATCTGAGACCCCCTGAATTTTGGATAAAAATTAAAAAAGTGAGCACATTTTGAACATTTGTGTGACCACTTTTTTCAAAATTCACAACTTCTCTGTGCAGATATTCATAGTATTTAAAAAGCAGGATAATTTATTCAAATAACTTTTTTCAACAAACAAAAAATTACCAGTTTTACAATTTACAAAATTCCAAAAAACACACGAAAATGCAAATTTTAAGCCAAATAACGCAAGATATGAAAAAGTCAAGAAAAGAGAAATGATGCTTTTTGAATTCCCTATAAGATTATCATATAAACTTTTTGATTTTTCTTGAAAAATCGAAAATTCAAGTTTTGACGGCATAAAAAATAATGGGAAGTCCAAAAAGTACAAATTTTCGGCCAAACTATGCAACATACGGTAAAAGATGATTAGACAAAAATTTAATTTTTTTTTCATTTCAGGCGGGGGCTTTAAAATATCTAGTTTATGTATGTTGTTAATTCAATTTTTTACGAATAAAATCATAAATAGAACTATCAAAAATGATTCGTGACAAATCAATTCCTTTTAAAATTCTCATCAGAGAAGGTAATAGATTTGTGTAAAATTTGACCCGCCCAGTTTTGGTCAAATCATCGATCAAGTAGGCAGCCTGTAAATATTTCAGATAATCGGATAGTTGGAAAAATGGTCATTTTCAAAAATCCTACAAATATACTTAAAATTATAAATATATTCTATTATTATATTCACCAATGGAATTAAGGATAAATGCCAGCGATAATACGAGAGTAGAAACAATCCACATTTTTGCTAATTAGAGGAGAAAAAGATTAATGTAATAATAACAAATCTAATGGATGAATATTTTAGGTTTGATTTCGATTATATAAAACATGCCTATATTGTCGTTATCTTAAAGATTATATGCCTACAGGTTTTCCTTCTTAGATATTTACATTTCATTATATGAATTAGATAAGCGATACACACTCTGTCTTAAAGTTTGTATTGAAAAAAATCCATCCCATTTTGGTTTTTTCTCAACTTCTTTCTGAAATAATTAGGTACTGTACGTACTCAAATGTTCAAAATGAAAGAAGTAATATTTAGTGAAACAGAAAATGAATTTCTGGAGCATGCAAGGCTTGCATACAGAAAATAGAAAAGAAATGCGTTCAATTCCCGGAAGAGCATCAAGAAGTACTTTCCCTATAAAAAAGAAAGATTAAAAACAAGTATGTCTGGAGACCCTGTCTCAGCAACATTCCTACTGCTGCAGAGAACGTACCCTGAACATGGGATTTAAAAACGGAAGCATATCAAATTAGTCTGTTGTTGTCGCGTTCTCAGATTGCCGCTTTAGTTTCTCTACAGTCGATATATATGGAATCTGCCTCTGAGTTGAAGAAGCATCTAAATTGAATAAAATACGACATCGGTGCATTGCCTGCACTTAAACTTGCCGCCGAAGCAGGGGATGATTGGTTGACCTTCATTACAGTTCAGCGACTGGATCAGAATTCCCACCAAGACAGGGAAACCTATATCGGAGGAGAAGTGGAATCACAGAGGTATGATATCAGCTCAAGATATTTCTCATGACCATTATCAAGGCACTTGAGTCCATGGGCCATTCAGCTAGTTCAGAGACCACAATAATTTCATCATCGTGTAACAAATCTTTAAGACATGAAAAATTGAATTCTTCCGTGAACGTACATAATGCTTTAAAAAAGACTGACAGAAGACCTTCACATAAAGTTGACTACCCTCTCTGTCATAAGAATAATTACTTGGTTTTCTGCGAAGAATTTAAGGCTGAATATCTTTCTCATAGCCAGAAATTCGTTCGTTCGAGTGGCATATGTAATAACTTTTTTTAGACCACATTCAGTTGGAGTACAATCTAGCATCATCATCAGGAACTAACTCCAAACAGTATCTTCGTCAGGATCTTCCGCGCTCAACGATTCAAGGAATGATAGAAACCCGGCATGACCACTAGTGAATTTTTATGTTACCGGTCGTGCCTTTGTTCAAAGCCAGCTCGCAACTGGATTTGCAATTGCTTAGAGCAAGGCTAGACGTTATGTCCAGGCGACTTGTATAATAAATCGATATTCGGAGGATAATTTTATTTCAGAAATCCTCACAGTGTATTGATTACCTATCCGGTTCGCATCATTTCCCATCTATGGCATGGGAACCAAAATACTATCGTTATACCTCGGCTCAGAAATTGCAGACCTTCACATCGAGTTGTAACTAAACCCTGGCTCAAATATGGTCAGGCTTGAATATCTCAGCCAGGCAACACAGTGATTATACACGATACAACAATGGGCTGGATTTTTAAAGGATGACCTACTGGCTGAACGTGTAAAGGGATATTCTAAGAGGGTCAAGGTCAAATAGTTCCACATAACAGAGGGTCTTCAACTATTCGGTATGGCTCATTGCAAGCCTCTGCTTACTCCTGAACCTATAGATACTGGAACAAAGTTAAATAAAAATTAAAAATGGAGTGAAGAGGAGGTGAGATTGCTGGGAGCACTGACTTATTTCTCAGATACCACTTGCCCAGATATCTCATTTTCTGTGTATAGATAGGGACAGCTCATCAACGGCTATGTAACTGAGTACTGAAGAGCAGCCAAGTAGGTTATATCTTCTTAATAAATAAACTCCAACATTGTGGGACTCTCGGAAGCAATGGACAGTGGCTCTGACATAG
>JAWWLR010000166.1:10144997-10156722 GCA_035041075.1 Acraspis erinacei | reverse complement strand
GAGCTGGCGTTTGATCGGCATTTCTTGTAATGTTTATTTTTGTCCAATGATTGCGCTGATGTGCACCAATGCTTTTCCGCAGTGACAGTGTGAATGATCTAAACACCGATTTTATTGACCATAAGAAAGTTTTGCATTTTATGAAAACAATTCTTCAACCGATACTTGAATTTACGTAGAGGAGACCAGGTCAGGTAATTAAGCACACCGAAGTTGAATCATACAATTTCACAAAAAAAACGTAGAATTGAGGTATTCAAATTTTAATCGCATTTTAAGTCCTATTTTGGGAAAGTCATGAAAAATGTGATAATAACCCTATTTAAAAAATCCTCGTTTAATTTTCAGACGAGGAAGACACGAGGAAATTCACGAGAATTTTCAAATTCCTCGAGGATTAATTTTTTGAGGTATCTTTTTAGACTAGCTCCTATTTACTTAAACCTGACTGTTGTTAAACAATAATTACTGTTATCTGGTCCAGATAAACAAAATTCTACCATTTATTTGAAACCGAATAATCTTCTTGGACCACGAAAATCAGACAAAAAATTTAGACCTGTTCTTGATTTAGAGGTTTGTAATCTTAAAAAACAATTCATTCATTTGAAAGCTATGCAATTTCCCCTAATTTGAACTAGGTGGCGTTTGAATAATTAAACCGGTATGGCTCGGTTCTGGGCCATGGAATTATCCTAATCTGGCCCCGAAGATATTAAACCGATCAGAGCCACATCAGTAATCGGGAAAATATACGGCGATTTCTGCACGAGTCATACATAAAGTGTAGACTTGTTATCGATTTACACAGTAAAAAAGTGTTCCAAATGATACCGAAATCAATATCATTTTGATATGAAACAAAAATGATACCGAATTCAGGAGCATTTTGATTGGTCGGAGTGAATGATCCGACTTTTTAGATCATAATGATCTGATTCGAGATCACGTATAAGGTCAAATCAAAATGGCTGACATTCTTAGAGTACTTTAGCTCACATGCAAACTTTTTATGGTTTCTGTTCGTGCAGTTCACTTGAAAAGTTAAAAAAAACGAAATCTGATATTATAAATATCATCTGTTAAGTGTAGTTGTCACTTGCGTTCGGTTAGATACCATTTTTAGGTTATGTCGATATGACACCATGGCCAAGAATTAGCGGCCATTTTATTTAGTCTGAAAAATGGACTAAAAAATAAGATCAAATTGATCCGAATGCACGAATAATTATGACCTCGAGAATCAAATGAACGCTGGAGAAAAATTCTCTGCAACAAAATTGATCTTTTTTGCTGTGTAGATGTTTGTAGCCTTAGAAAAAATTCATTATTTGACAGCAAGGCAATTTACCAAAAGTGGAACTAGGTGGCATTGCAATACATAACCGGCCTGGCTTGCGTCTGGGCCATTGAACTATCCCAATCTGGCACCGAAGATATTACACTGATCAAGGCCAGATCGGCAATCGGGAAAATATATGGCGATTTCTGCACGGGATCTTAAGAAATGGTCCAAGAGTAATATCCCTACAATAACTTTTAATTTTGTCTCTATGTTTTTTGGTCTTGCGCCCGAAAATGTCCAAAAAATTGCAAAAGAACACGTTTATGTAAAGTTCATGCCAAATACGACTTTCTGACACACTTAAAGAATTGTAGGAGTAACATATTTTTCTCAAAACTTTTTATTATAGGTTAATCAATTAATAATCTTCATTTTTTACTTTTCATGAAAAAGGTGGAGAAAGTTCTATTTTTTTAAATGTCTTTTATAGTGTGATACTTTTTGGTTATGAATTATTTCATTCAGAGTTGCTGCAGAAGTACGCTTTCAAAATTCCAAAATTTTTCAAGATTTTACAGGTCTACTTTCAACAAAATTCTACGTCTATACTTTATTAAACATCGACTCAACTCTAGTCAATTAGAACAAATTTACTAATTAATTTACGAACAATTTTTTGTACAATCATAAATTAAGCATATTTAAAAGAATTTTTAATAATAAATTTTTGGATTCTAAAAAATTCTCATAAATTTATACATGAATTGTTTCAATAATTATTTCTTGCCTATACAATTTTTTAAATTAAATGATTAGGATACTTCTTTCTTGTAGAATTAATGATGCAGCTATTCTCTTTAAAGAAAAAAAGCTAATAAGGTGAATAATTCTTCAATGTTTTAAATATTCATAAATGTATTAAAAAACTATCATGAAGTGTCTACCGTTTCGGAATTTTCTGGAAAAGTGGAAATACTTCGAGCGCTATTTTTGGCTGGTTACTTTTACGGAAAATTCCATAATACTATTTATTTTCAAAACTATTGGAAGAAGCTTCTAATGTGTCCCCTAAGGGTTTACATTTTTCTTGCAACTTCTTCGCTATTCCTTTACACACACTCCACACTTTCCCACTTTCCCACTCCACACACTCCCACTTTGTCAAAACTATTGCTGTTTACATTTAGTGTGTCATTAATTCCAGAAAATACTACATTTTCATGACCTTATGTGGAAAAAAGTACTTTTCATGATAAAAGTTTTTTTTAACAATTGCAAAATGTTTTAAACAAGAATATTATTTCTACCAACGTTCATTAAATTTATCATTAATCCTGAAAAATACTAATTCTTTATGTTTCTCAGGAGAAAAAATTAAAAGTTATTTAGTAGGAATTATTTCTTGCAAATTTGTTAGAAGTGACTGAAACTCAATTTACAAAAAGTTGACAACACGTAGTTGTTTGTCCCATATTTTTTAAACTGAGCTTTCCTACTCCCTAATGGACATCTAGATAATATATTTGAAAATATTTTTTAAAAACGCTATCTGCTTTCACGTCAGTGCACATGACATAAATACTGTAAACATTTCATTTCCGATCTCTTCTTTCAAGCTCGGATTCATGAAAAATGAATCGTGTCGCTCAATCAAAGGATATAATGTACTCATGATGAACATCGACGTAAATCATTGCGAATATCCGACGACGAGAAATGGAGAAAACGAGGGTGAAAAAATAGAGTGCTGGCGACTGAAAAGTAAATTGAAAGGTAACATCGAGGATCGGTAGCCTGGATTTTATAAATCGCAAATTACGCATTGCTAAGTAAACCGAACAAATCGAGTCTCGGGAATAATGCCAATGACAAATATATATAACTCGTGCAAACGGAACATTATCCAGCCATGCGAGATTCGGCAATTAGTACCGTAATCATATGCAAAATTTTCACATCAATTCCTGTCATCGAATAATTCCAGTCTTAATATGTTTAATACTTGCCGTTATTTTTTCTCTAAAAGATCCCGACGCTTTCCGATTATTTGCCCTCCTGTGTATCACTGCTTTTGTTTCTGCCGTAGTTCATCTCTTTGCCAGCGGCCCCTGTCCTAGTTATATTAATTAATCTCCACTAATGAAAAAATTCTCAATGAGGTTTGCATTCGCAGAATATTAAAGAAAAAAGCTGCATTTCATGAAATTCGACAAAGGGCTTTCGTGATTTGTACACAAAGTTGATACTAATCTGGCTCATTGTAAAGCTCAGTGACTCCTTATCCTTTCATAATCGTGGACTTTTTCTTCTTTCAAATTTGCTTTACTTTCATATTATCTTACTTATTAATCTCTTATTATTTCCTCTCGTTATTCATCTTTTGCTACATTGCATTTATCGTCCTTATTATAAGTGCTTGAAATGTTGAAATAAATGTTTACGATACTATCATTAATATACTTTTTCTGAAAGGGTTTTAGAGTTATGCATTATCTCTTTATGCATATATAAATTTACATGGATAGCGGATTTTTTTGGGGGAAAATAAGATGAAGAGAGAATGAGGGTTTTTTTGCGCGTGGAATACCTGTATTATTGCCTGCAAATTTTTCGAAGCACTCGCCACTAACGCGAAAACAGGAAAGCGAAAAGCGGAACTGTGCAGGTGAGTGTAGAATTTCCATCGGGTCTGTTAAGTCCTTAAGTAGCTTACGATTTCTCTAGTATAGATAGTATGGAACCTCCATGCCAGTCCGAGCACCCGCCAGGTTCTACCACCTAGCGAATTACGGTGAACATCCTATCTTTAACACAATTCTCGTTTGTCTCTCTACCCTGTGTTTTCCTCGGATTCAGAAAATGAAAAGCCTATTTTTGCTTTTCAATGAATTAAAAGCGTGAGATTATTCTAAAGTAATTATAATTTAAATTATAAAGTAAGAGTGAAGAGGTTTAAAGTGTTATTTAGCGAAAATATATTGTTCTCTGACGATGACTGCTTTAGTGGAGGATCTGCTATACCCATAGTAAGTATAACCTAGACAAATTTAACTGAAAATACGAGCTTTATTTACCTTTTAACGAGATGAAAAGAATTTTTAAGCAACATTGATATTAAACTGAAAGACACGTTGAGAGGAAAAACTTCTCTGAATACTGATTCTGACTTTCAGAGATCCTTACTTGACAGTTCGTTA
Organism: Acraspis erinacei; assembly: GCA_035041075.1. Taxonomy (NCBI): domain Eukaryota; kingdom Metazoa; phylum Arthropoda; class Insecta; order Hymenoptera; family Cynipidae; genus Acraspis; species Acraspis erinacei. The sequence goes on along the minus strand of JAWWLR010000166.1, from coordinate 10,152,240 downwards.
CCGAATTCGTATTTACAGAGTTTTTAAGCATCAAAATTATATATACTGTTTGCGCTGGATGCTCCAATCAGAAAATAGTGAATGTTTATAGATGACCTTATTAAAAATTTTTTTTATTTCAATTCTTATAACTATACTTCCATAAGTACATTTATTATTTTCGTTTTTGAAGTTGTATTGTATTGGTTTGAAATATTCAGATCTCACATTTAAAAGGCTTATGATGAAATTTTTTTTTATTAGGGTGAATGTGGGATTTGTGCATTTTTCGCTCTTACACTCAGTGAATTAGAGCGAATATTCTAGGGTCATTTGTGAGAAAAACTTTAGCTCGTGATCTCTGTAACGTGTTACATAACAGGTGTTTAAAAAGGCAGGCCAGAGTTCAGAAAAAAAGAATAATGAATGAAAAATTATACAATAGAAGAGTTAAATGCTTTATCAAGGTCAGCATAATTATTACCCAACTAAGATCACCATGTTAGAACAGTCTTGTTATTATTATTATTACTAAAATAAAGTTGAAAACTGCAGAATAGGTTTCGAAAAATGTCGTTTCTTTTGATGATTCGACATGTAGAAATATCATGACTTACTTTCTTGAACAGTAAATACAGGGTATTTGATTATTGGCTATTCATATGCTGTGAGGGAATGCATGTCCGCGCACATTTGCTCTCAGAGATCTATACCCAGAAGTCGCATCACGTAGGTGGTTGACCACGTGCGACGTCTCCTACCTGACATAGTCAATTTGTTCTTTTCCAGACTTTTTCCCAATGAACACCTGCCAAATTCCAGAAATCCTAAAAATTCCTAGCAAAATTGATTTTTCAGTTGACAAGCGTCGAGGGAAAAATTTTGGGTTTTCTTAAATCTGATTGTTAATAATTCTGGATTCAATAGATTTATTATATCATGCTGAAAACTAATGTTTAAGGTATTCTTGATAGCAGCCTTCATACTAACTTAAGTATGTTCCCAGTTGTCAGATATCGGATATCCGGTTCCCTACTACCTTAATAACAGTTCTAATCATCAAATTCATGTGGGATTTGTTTTACTACATTCCTGAAACCATATATAAACAATTTATAATAATTTATAATATATATATATATATATATATATATACATATAGTAGTTCATATCTATGAATAGTAGCTTTTAAAAATACACGAAACACGCTGTATATTACTATCAATGCTGAAGAACTTTATAGGGTAGATTTTAAAAGATGTGTGAGAGCTTTTCTCGAATTTTGAAGGGTGATAGGTTGTATAATTGAAATGGGAGTAGTGTTTGTAACATGGATAGGATCGCAGAGTTGAAAACCATTAGCACATCATTTGTGGTGACCGCAATGCAGGTCAAGTGTGAGGGACTTCGATGTTGGCCATTGTTATCAAGCACAATACACGAATGTTTGATCTACGCGATGCCCCTATACAACACATCCCACGATAATTATAGCGATATGCCTGTTCCCACTGGCCTTGTCAGATGCCTACGTGTTTCTGCAGATCCAATATCACCAATCAAGTTACTTAATACCTTGCACAGAAACTCGAGAACTTACATTTTATGCATTCAATCATGATTCAAAATTGATTCTAGAAATTTTATCCTTTATAAGAAAAAAAGATTAATTAATTCGATAGAGCTTAGAACTTGTAATGAAGAAGGGCACTTATTAATCTGACAGTTACAAATAATATAATTCTATTCTATTTTATAGAATAACATAGTTAAATCAGCTTTCACAACAAAATAAAAGTTTTTGATTTGAAAAAATGGGATATAAGTACCAAAATGTTGTTCGCCAAAGGGAATAATAAAGCGAATATAAACCAATGAAAAAGTGATTACTGAACTCGTCGCATGTAATTGAACACGGATCTGGAATTAAATGGTCGATAACACCGGTAGACGGTTTGGGGGTGCGAGGGATGCTGATTTCGTTTGAAAATCGAGGTTGAAAGGTCCTTTCAAGTCGAAACAAAAGCAGAGCCACGTCGCGATTGAATCGATCAGTCCTAATTTAAAGGCTTGTTCGGAAATGCCACTGGTTAAACTAATAATTCCAGAAGCTATTTTTGAGCTCAATGTATGTCAACGAACTAACGTCAATAGACGAGGAAAGAGTAGCTTTAATGGTAGTCCTTCTTCAATCATTCAGTATATGTTCCCTAATCCTGTTTTAGGTTTTTGGGGATGATAGAAATAAGTATGAGTGTCGAGAGTTAAAGTTCTATATTTTGGGAGTGTTCTGAACTGCTTTGTTTTGTACAGGCTGATGTTCACTAGTCGGCAGGAGCGCAAGGAGATTAACTTCCTCTTTGTCTAGAAATGTGTACTATTAGGATTTGGAATACCCTTAGCTTTGTTGTTCTATAAACACAGTCACCGTTTTGTTAGATGTCTCACAAGCTGTACGAATGATGTGCATGCGTACTTGTGAATATGAATCCTCCGTAAAGCGAATATTGGCCATTAAAGCATACGGAATATTGATCTAGGCTTTAGGAACACTATAGCTATGTCCATTACACTAACAATTTTAGCCATACTATGAACTGGGAAATTTGACGATAAGGAATTCTGCGAACACGTAAACACCCTCTCAAAATGTGGATAAAAATAATTTCAGAAGTTTGTAGATTGTAGTGCTCATGATTTTATTACTGTAAGGGAATTCAGTTGTTTTCGGTATGATGTGCGTTGCATGTAGATCCTTCTTCACAATTTTGTCGGAGTTTAGTTTATCATTAATAATCGTCATATTATTCAATTATTAAAGACTCTTAGCTCTTAGGAACTTTGGCCCTTGGCCTATGGAATAGCTTAATGAAATATTCATGAAGGATTGTGATTGATGTTTCAAATGAAATTTGTATGCCTGAACTTCAATTTTTTGAAAATTAGATTAAGACATGCGAGAAATGATTGACTGTATTATATAGTTAGAGCTTTAATTAAAGTATTAGTAAGTAAACTTTCAGCATTTGTTACATTGAAATGATAATTCTAAAAAAATGTAAGTTTATAGATATTTGGTATTAGAGCTTCTACTTTAAACCTTAATAAGTCGCTTTAATCAGTAACCCATAAACACCCTGGTTTGATTACCCTCAGGGGAGTACTAACTACAGTTGTAACGGAGGACATGGTAAATCCTTCTATTTATGGGATTTGTGTTTACAGAGTGAAACAGGTCAAGGATTTTGTTCGTTATTTTGCGTTTAAATAGCTTCTAGCGAAAATGGCTATTATTTTGTTTAACTTTCGTACCACAGATAACCTCCAAACAGAAGACATTACAAGAAAAATAAATTAAAAAATGTGATATGTGTATAATTTCAATTTAAAGTTAAATTTAATATATATCCAGGATTTCTGATACTTCACATAAGTGTAATGAAATTATTATTTTATTACTAATAGATATAATACTTTCACGATGATTCATTATAATAGAAGGAGGTGTTTCGGGTTTCAATCGTGTGTAAAACTACGAATTTTGCCGACGTTTTGTGAACATTATTAAAAAAAAACCTACGAGGAGAGCTTTCTTACTAGTTATTCTAGGTATTACTAGGTATTACTAGCCTAGGTATTCTCAAGCTAAGCTACTAACATCTTTTGCGTTCTTGAAACGATTGTCCCAAAAATTCTTCCAATTGAGAAAAGATTGGGGAAAATCGAAATCCAAGTAAATTTTCAATAAAAGAAGTTTGCTTCTCTTGAAAGAAAGAATACAACATACCAAATTTATCATGCATACTACCTCCAAATAACGAATAAAATTTCACCTTTTTCTATCAAACACCTTCAGATTTGACATTTCGTCTGCATTGGACTGCATATAATTTGGCTAATCCTAACGGATTAATAATCTTTCCAATCAAAACAAAAAATAAAATTTAACAAATTACTTCCAGTAAGGCACACACCACTAATTAACATGATACATATAAAAAACTTAAAAAAGACGCCACAAAAACAATAGCCAGCAAAACAAAAACCCCTATAAAAAGACTTTAAACTTGACAGCAAAACAACATCTAAATTATTATCTACTAATCCCATCTCTCCAAGGCTTCCTCATCAAAGAACTGAATCGTTTCCCAGGAAACTCTGTCACTCACGACCAAAACTCTTTTCGAATTTAAGCAGACACTGATCAATGCATTAAGGAAGCATTCGTTTCACAATGTAACTGATGAAAATTTTATTGCCTTATCAGATTGTAAACTGTGTACTGTCATTGTTCCCTTTTGGCTTTCAAGCCTCAATATTGTCCTCGTAAGGTATTAAAATTCTACAAAAGACAATATTTCGGCAATCTTCCACGTTTCAGGTAAAATGCTTTTTAGACGGAAATTTTTTAGTGTCGACTATGACTGACGAATCAGTGTCGTTCTTTGAACTGGCTCGACTCGCCCATGATATTTATTTCCTGTTGATTGCCCCAGAAAAATATGCTTGTAATAACTTATTCTTTTCTGTAAAATAGGCCAATCAAAATTTCAACAAGAGCATTAATCTGCAACCAAGCAGTTCAATTTTCAGAGAAAAAAAAGGAAATCCCAAAGATAATGCAGGGTGGCCGTTTTAATTAAAGAAATTTTTTTCGGTAATTTGCCGGTTTTTTCCCGGTTCGCAGACATTTTTCATGGTCAATGTAACTTAGAAAATTGAAAAATGAATCTTGAAATTGTTCCACTTAAAGTTATAAAAACTGAGCTGCAAATGAGAGCACTCAAATTGAAGCTGTTGAATTTTAAATTAAAAAAATTAAAGTTTAAACGTTGCTCCATTCAAATTTTTTTTATTTAAATGCTCAATAATTTACACGTCCAAAATGGAAGCGACTAACACTTTTCAAATACACAATTTTACATTAAATGCCCTTTTCTAATTAATAATTTAAATTTTTTCGAAAATACCTCGTTTGAACACAGAACAATAATGTTGTCGGAAAAATTCAATTTTTCATTGACAATTGTTATTCTCCTGGATTAATTCCCGTTTCAACTCAGAAATTGTTAAAAATTGAAAATTCCTTGTGCAAATACGGAATTTTAATACTTTTCGAAAATGTTCCGTTTCTAGTAAGAATTATAATCTTTTGTAAAATTAGCTGCTCCAATTCATAATTTTAATTTTTATCGAAAATATACCGTATCAACGTCAATCTATTCAAAAATTCCTCATTCCATCTGGGAATTTATTTAAATTTTAACCTTCCCTGTTCAAAGAGAAATTATAATTCTTTTTGATAAATACCAGTTTCAGCTCAAATTTGTGAAAGATAGAAAATTCCCTATTCAAATCGTAAATAAAATTATTCAGAAAAAATGTCCGTCTCCAATTCAGAATTGTGTTCCTTTTCGAAATATTCCAGTACAAGCTCGGAATCTCTTAAAATTTGAAAATTCCTACGTTTAAATAAAAAATTAATAGTATTCTGTATAAATTCCAGCTCCGTTTAAAAATCGTTAAAATTTTTTGAAATTTTATTTCAAGATCTGCTATTGAGCTTAAAAAATGTTGTTATTTTATTGAAGAATGTTAAAATTCTTAAACAGCTTCGAAATTTTAAAGTAAAAAAATCTACCAAAATCTACATTTTGTTTGGAATTAGGTTCTGCATTTCTTGCACCGAAATTTTGATACGAATAGCCGGATGTTATTTATAACATACAAATTGTTTGTTATAGAAAATCTTCGATTTTAAGCACTTCTTATTTTTAATTGTTACGTAGATTCTTTTTAGAAAAAATCCAAATCTTTGGTAGAAAATTTAACAAATTCGTTTAAAAGTTAAACCTTTTGGTTAGAAATTCTTTTTTTTTTAATTGAAAATTCAATTTGTTTCTTGGAAATTTATTTCTTGCTTGGGTGTCTAAGTATCTTGTTGAAGATTGATATATTTAGTTGAAAAGTCATTTTTGTAATTGAAATTTTGAGTTGCAGGTTCCCCTTTTCTTGTAAAAAAATAATTTTTTGGTTTGAATTTTAACTTTTTTTTTGTTTAAAAATACATCAGTTCCGCGGAATTTTCTTTGCTGGATTTTCATATTTTTTGTTTAAAAATTCAACTTTGGTAGATAAAATTCGTCTTTTGGTTGTAAGGTGAAACTATGTTGATAAAACTTAATTTTTTTGATTGAAAAATATAAGCTATGATACGTTTTTTGTTTCAAATTTATCTTTTTAAATTGAAAATTCAAATTTTATGTTAAAAATTTAATTATTTTGTTCACAGTACATGTTCTATAGTAGAAAAACCTTTAGAAGTATTTTTAATATGATAAATCTTTTTCAAATCGCTAAAGAGCTTCAGAATTTCATTTCAAAATTGATATTCCGTCGGAAACAACTATTTGTTGAAGGTGAAACTTTTTTTGGTTAAAATTTAGTAATTGTTGTTTAAAGTTTAATCATTGGGTTGAAGAGTGATGCTTTTAGGTAGAAAATTCCACTATTTGTTTTTAAATGGAACTGTTTGGTTGATAATTAATATTGCTGGTTATTAAGAATTCTATTATTTGGATAAAAATTGAACTACTGGACTGAAATTTTACCTCTTTTATTGAACAGTTTTCTTCCTGGAATGAAAATTCCAGTTTTTACATCGAAAATTCAACTGTTTTGTAAAAACCTCATATTTTCGACTTTAAAATTAAACTATTTCATTCAAAATGCGCAACTCTTTTCGGTTTAAGTTTAATGTTTAAAAATTCAATCGTTTGTTCAAGTGAAGCTGCTTTGTTGAAAATTTGTCTTTTTCGATTGGAAATTCATCGTTCTTTATGAAAAGTTTATCTTCGTTCAATAGAAAAGTTGCTGATTAAAAAAAATCATTTTTAAAAAGCTGAAAATTCCAATACATCTATTGCTATCGATGCTGCATAAATCATTTAATGAAATATTCACAAACAAAACTGACACATCATTATTCCTTTTTGCGTGTTCCTCAATCCATATTTTCTATTTTTTAAGAAATTTATAATAAAAAAAGGGAAGTAGAGCAAGTATAGCTATAATTATTTTATAGCAGGGTAAGTGCATCTCATCTGAGACGTAACAGTATTATCGAAATTTTATCATTTCGATTCAAATATAATTTCCCATTTTCATACCTTTATCGCAACCGTAATCTTCATTGTGACAAAAGAATTTGGGGTAAGGAGGTCTTCCGTCAATTTCGGAAACTTTCGCAATCCAGTAACATGAT
>JAWWLR010000166.1:9982399-9994928 GCA_035041075.1 Acraspis erinacei | reverse complement strand
TTCCCGCCTAATTTCTTTCCTTAATTCCTCTCCCCGTTTATCCTGCTTTTCGTCATAAATCCCCATTACTTCCAGCATCACGTCGCGCATTTGTTTCAGTCTTTCTTCTTTCAGCTGATCTTCTGTCTCATCCCCGTATCCTTCTTCCCTCTTACTATTCTCCCCCTTCTAAAAAAAACTCTTAATCTCTCATTTTCTAAAGTTTTCTTATACTTCCCCCTTGCCTTCCTTTCGTTAGTCTCCCCTTTTTTATGAAAATAATAAACAAAATATAAATGTTCCATGGAATTCAGAAAATGTAAATCTTCTAAAAAAATCCGTGCAGTCAAAGTAGTAAAGGTTAAAAAACCAATTTTTCGATGTGATCTAACTGGAAGCTGAAACTCCTGCGCATCGCCGTTCATGTAAGAGGGCGCCAATTCTTTTTTTTCTGAAAAATCGTTTATGTGGGTTCAAATTCAATAGTTTGGTAAGAAATTTAAAAATTAAGTAGAGAATTAAACTATTTTTATGAAAATTAACTATTTCGTTAAAAAATAACATTTTCAGGTTGAAAGTGCGACAATATTCCTCACTTTAACATTGAATTATTTGGTTGATGATTTTATGGTTGTAAATCCTTCTCTTTTGGTAGAAAATCTTTTTACATTCTCATAATTTATGATTGAGAAGGTATTAGAATTGTCGGAAATTTGACATAACAGTTTTTTAACGGATCTCCACGTTTCGAGACCCGCTGAATCCGAAAATCAAGTTTTTATGATTGTGTCTGTCTGTCTGTCCGTCCATCCGTAAACACGATAACTCTCGAAAGATAAAAAAGATAAAAATTCATAAAGTTAGACCATTTTCAAAAATGTTGGGACCATATTTTCTATATTTAAAATTTTTATGTACGGCTATTAATAGTACTCAGAAATCCAAAAAATTTAATCTAATGACTTTTTTCGATGAAAAGAAAATTCTCAGAGTTATAGCATGTTCAAAATTTTATAAATCAATCGAAAATAAAAATTTTGAGCCAAACACGCAATATGAAAAAAAGTCCAGAGAAAAAAATATTGCTTTTTGAAAACCCTACAAGAATATCATAACAACTTTTTGGATTTTCTTGGAAAATCGAAAATTCAAATTTTGATTGCACAAAAAATAATCAAAAATCAACAATTCTTCCATTTGAGGTCAAACTATGCAGGATACGAAAAAAGATGAATTAACAAAAATTGTGATCCCCAAAAAAATATATAATTTCGTTAAGAATCATTTCTTGATAGAACGCGTGTTTTCGGTTTTAATCGTAAAAAATAACATTGAAAAAAAATTGTGGAAAAACGACCGAAGTTACGAAAACAAGATTTAACAAAACCTGTTTACAAATGTCCATCGAAAATCGAGCGCGCAGCGCGATTGTCTCGACGAGAATGTGTACCTCAAAGCCTACATAGATTTGAGAAAGTTAATCTTTAAGTATACTTAATTAAGTAGAAAATTCAGAATACGAAGACGCATATAAATACTGCGATCTGACAAAGGTCTTTTGATAAAGCTTTATTCAAGCATTCCAAACGAAAAGAATATATCCGAGCACGAAGCGCGAGATTCAAGAGACGCGTTTGATATTGAATTTAATAATATAGTATATAAATTAATTTTATTAAAAAAAGCGTAGTGCCTTGCCGTCCCGAAAGTGAATTTGTCGGGATGACTAGACGTAGCCTAAAAAGAATTTATTTCCCAATTATTCACCTATTTTCGTGAAAAATCACCTTATTTCCTTAGTTTTTAGAAACTTTTGAACGACGTTATTTTTTGTTAGTGGGGTGGAGGGGTAAGGTAAAACTACCGTAGCCAACAAGGGGGAATGGTAATTGGTTGCAACCACTTACTAGGAGAAGTGTGAATGCAAAAAAAACCGGAAGGGTTCAGGTTCCCCTCGTAATTCATAGCACTTCCCTGCAAACTTTAATTTTTTTGATGCGAATAAGAGCTAAATGTTTAGCTATAATAAGGAATAATATCCCTGTCGCAGCTCAATTTTTGTTTCCGTGCATCTTTGAAAAATTATAAAGCTGAACCATGATGTGCTACAAACTTCGCTGTTATCAGAAATTAAAAGCCCACGCTCAGGCACAATAAAATGTGCAGTGAAATTGTAGTTTTTAAGGGTGGCTGATTACGCATATGCAGTTAGGTTTTAAATATTCAAAATGGCTGATCCAATGTGGCGGACCATTTTTTCAAAATTTGAACCTATTCTCTTGAAACTTGTTACTCGCGGGTTTTAAGGGTCGCTGATTAAGAACTTTTAGTAACATTGAAAAAATCCATCATATCATATTATCATATTATTGATTATTATCATACTATTTATTATCATATTATTATCATATTATTTTTCAGTTTGTCATGTGAGTGGTTTTCCTCGGAAATGGATATTTTTTAATCAGAATGCAGCGTTTTGATTATCTATACCATATATAATATTAAAATATGATATACTAATTATGAAGTTAAGATATCTATTTTCATCAATTATCAAAAATATTGTATTATTATTAATTTGATATTACATTGTGATTTAAAGATTACCCGAAACAAAAAAAATAATAATCGCTCGCGTAGCGCGCGTGTTCCTTTTCTAAAAATTTAAATGCGACCTCTAATTGGATGATAAAATACCATGCTATTCAAGAAATTAAACTAAGGAATTATTTTAAATTGACAAAAAACAAATATTTTACTGAATTGCAATTGATTTTGCAGACCATAAATATATCATTACTCTTTTATAAAGTAGGTACTTTTGGAAATTATTGTTCTATTGAATTATAGTCTAATATAAACTTGAAAATGTAAATTCTATTTTCTTTTTATCAAGATTGCCTGATATTAAGTGCAAAAGTTTAAAATATGCAAGGGATGTGGATTTCAACTGAAGTAGATTTTTAAAAGTGTGGAATTTACTCTGTCTCCTTTCCCGGTTTTTCTTGAATGTTGTCGCGCATATCTGTTCACCGAGCCGCTCAGAAAAATTAAGCTACATTCTCCGAGGCTCTGAGCAATGAAATTGATGAAAATGGAAGAGTGCCGTGAAGCAAGAAATTTGCGAGATGGCAGCTCAAGTGAGAGACAGAGTACGAAAGTCTCTTCTTGCTTACATTCTCGAAACAAATGCATTTTTATATTAATATCACAGGAGAAATTTACTTGGAATGTAAATCTTGCGGTTTATTTTGATAAATATCTTCTATAACGTTGAAGAATTTTTCATTTATTTTTATTTTAACAATTGAAAATTGTTCGCGTTAAAGTAAATATTTTTTTCTAAACAAAAAGGAACTGTTAACTCCCTTTAGAATTAAGGTAGTCTACTAAATTCTCTACTTTAAATACTTGATTAAACGATACATAGGGGAGTTCAAACTTCATAAAAAATGACGGCGCTGACGTAAGCCGGCCCAACATTCACTGTTGCAAAATTTTATTGAAAATCTAACAACCCATTCTGAAGATCGTAAGAAAGCTTTAAAAGAATCATATCTAACTTCGGGTACTTTTTTAGTATTATTCATCGTACATAAAGATTGTTTTCCATTTAAAAATATTAAAAAATTCTATTGATTCATTTTGAAATGTAAATCCTTTTACCTAAATTAAAAGCGAAAATAATGCATACTCATAGTAATTAAAATTTTTTTTTTATTTTCTTCATTTATCAAAGATCCTTTGGAGGTGGACTTCCAAAAGCACCTACATCCGAATAATTTTAAACTCCGTAAACCTATGTATTTTGACGCGGTGATAACGAATAGGATAGTGAACATACCCGCAAATTTGATTTTCAAGGTCAAAACCCCAAAAAACTATAAAAATTACATGTTTTTCCGTTTATTTCAGTAAACAATAAAAATTTACAAAAAAAAACTTTAAGCAAAAGTTGTATATATTTTAAAAATACATATTTTATGTAAAATATGTGTTTACCCTACTACTGAAATTTGTCCAGAAAAGAAGGGAAATGTCAGTACAAAGTGTAGAAATTCTTAGGTCACACATGACACCCATTCCAACGTCTCATGGAGGGCGGAAAGGCACCCCTATGACTAGTCACGGAAATAACTTGGGTCCCCCCTTTGCAACATGTCATAGGGCGCGGAAAGGCACACCTATGACTGGCCACAGAAATAACTTAATTCAGACACGACACCCTTTCCAATGTCTCATGGGGGCGAAAAGGTAACTCTATGACTGGTCACAGAAATAACTTAGGTCACACAAGACCTCCTTTCCAATGGGGGATCGAGAAGGCACCCCTATGCCTGGCCACAGAAATAACTTAATTTAGACATGACACCCTTTCCAACGCCTTATGGGGGCGGGAAGGCACCCCTATGCCTGGCCACTGAAATAACTTAAGTCAGACACGATCCCCTTACGAACGTGACATGGGGGTTTGAAGACAATCCTATGAATGGCCACAGAAATAACTAAGGTTACAGAAGACCTCCTTTCCAGTGGTCCATGTGGTGGGGGCCAGAAGGCACGAGATGGCTCGCCATAGAAATAGCTTAGGTCACGCACGACCCCTTTCCAGCGCCTAATCGGGGCGGAAAGGAACCCCTATGACTGGTCACAGAAATAATGTAGGATGCATACCATCCCCATTTGTGCCCTAATGTTTCGTGGAAACATATGTTTTGCCATTACTCCATTTGTTAACCGCTAAACGTTTCGCAGTATTTTTATTTATGTATAATCATATTCAACATAAAATATCTGTTATTGAAAGGTATACAACTTTCATTTAAACAATATTTGTACATTTTTATGATTGACTGAAATAGACGGAAAAACATGAAATTTTTATAGTTTTTTGGGGTTTTGACCTTGAAAATCAATTTTTCTAGTATTTTCACGTGATCAGCGCGTCAGAATACACAGGTATGCGAAGTTTCGGCATGTTTTGAAATCCTTTGAAATCCAGTACAATCTCTTGAAATCTGATTAAATTTCTTAAAATCTTATGCAATCCCTTAAAAATGGTGATTCTTTTTGAAATTGTACGAAATAATTTCTTGACCCTGGTGAAAGATTTTGAAGACATTTGAAATCCTACCCTTAAAACTTTTATAATTCCTTGAAATATTTTGAAATTCCTTCATATCTCACGAAATCCCTAAAAAGCCTCGGAAATCTTCTTCAATTCCGCTGAAATTTGGAATATATTGAAATACTTTGAAGTCCTTTGTAACACCTTAAAATGCCTTGAAATCTGTTGAAATATACATTTAAATCGCTGGAAATATTTGAATTTTTATAGATCACTTGAAATTTCGTTCGCGATGAAAATAGATTATATATTTATTACATATTGAATGAAAAATAAAAAATGTTCCATGAGAAAGACCATATTGAAAATTAATTCTTTTTAATTTAAAACCTACTATTCCGTCTTTGGTCCAGAATTAATTATTATTGGTTAAAAATTTAACTATTATTTTACAAAGTTCGTCAATTTTTTGTTGATAATTAGTATTTTTGTATTAAAATATTAAGTATTTCATGATTGGTTGTATATCATTTGCTTTAGTTGAAAGTTCAAGAACTTGTTAAAAAATTTAAGTATTTTAATGTAAACTCGTCTTTCTTAGTATAAAATTTATACATTTGAATTGAGAAATTTATCAGATTAGTTGAAAGTTGAATTATTTGGTTAAAAATTCATTTTATCGGTTGAAGATAGTTCTATAATAAGATTTTATATTTTGTTCGTAGAAAATTCCACTGTTTTGTTAGAATTTAAAAAATATTGTTAAAAATTTCACTAATTTTTTTAAATTGATTTATTTTGTTAAAAATTCTTCTTTTTAGAAACCAAATACATTCTTTTATACTGAGAAATCAATTCTGTTATAACAAACGGGTTTTCTTGGCTTAAAAATTCATAATTTTGTATTAAAAATGAATATTTTGTGGTTGAAAAATTCTGGATTTACGTATTTTCTAAAAAATTCTAGATATTTGATAATAAATCGGTCTTTTTGAATTGGAAATTTATATTTTTTGCTATAAAAGTTCTTGAATTATCTATATCTTAAATAATTCTTTTTTTTTGCTTAAAGATTAAAATATTGGGTTCTAAATGCACGGAAGTTCAGTTGTAGTTTAATCCTTTTTGCTAAAATTCGATCAGTTAGTTGAAAATTCAACTATTTAGTTAAAAATTCAATTATTTTTTTAATTAGGCACTTTTGCTTAAAAGTTCAATTATTTACTTGTCAATGCAACTGGTTTGTTATTAATTTATTTTTTTCGCAATTCAAGTACTTAATTAAAAATTCATCTTTTTATGTTTATTTTGTTAAAATCACCCTTGTTGAATTTAAATTCCATATTATTTGTTAGAAAATTTCTTGGTCACTTTTTTATGACTTTTGCTTGAAAGATCAGCCATTTGATTTTAGGTGCAATTGTTTAGTTGGTGATCCATTTATTGTTGTTTAAAATATAAATATTTGGTTCAGCAGTCATCTATCTGGGTTGAAAATTCATCTTTTTGGGCTTAAAGTCAATATAAAAAAAGTCAACTAAAAAAATCGATTGCTTAGCTTACAAGCTGAACTCTTTGGTTGAATGTTCATCTGTTTTGATAGCAAATTAATCGTTTTTTTTCGAAAATTCAAATATTTGGTTGAAACTGCCATATATTTCGATTTGGAAATTTGGACCGTTTTAAATTTTAATTAAATATGGTACCTGCGCATTAAGTTTGTTCAAAATAATTTATTTCTCTACTATTTCCCTATTTTCGTGAAAAATCTTCGGATTTTCCATTTTAAAAGGGTAATTGCAGATAATGTTCTGCAAAAGAAAAGAACCTTGCGTTAATTTTCTCTCTTGGGCCATTGTAGGTGCAAACATATTATAGCCATAGCGACAGTAAGTGCACACGTATTGTACTACATATATGGTACATTTAAAGCCCGTGGCATGAGATCCGACAGTTGCAATTTCGCAGTTTCTCGCCATCTTCGCACCTCGCGTTGCCACTGCCGTCACCCGGAAATTAGAAATTGCGTAATTCATCGAGCACGGGTTAGCTATATATTCAACAAACCGCCATCGCCGCTCACACAAATCATCAGGGTTGCGGGGGAGGAAGTGTGTCGACGAGATTCACGTTCATCGCTGATTATTTTCCGCGATCTCGCCACCTCGTGATCGAACGGTAATTTCATGAATAGGATTTCGCATTGATTCTATATGGAAATTAGTTTCTGATGTGGACATATATCTAAAATATTAGGCAGGTTTATTTAATTGCTTGGATATCATTACGAAAGCATTTTTCAAAATAATTTCAATTCTATAGAGTGAAAAATTTATCCTATCTAAAATAATTAGTCAAAGCAGAGAGCAATCGTCTAGAAAAAAATTTGGTAGTCCATTATTTTAACATAGTCGTTAATTAAATGGTTTAAATCTTCTTTTTTGACCTTCTGCTATGACAAATGTTGGCGTTGATAACCTTTCTGAATTCCAAATTTTGCCGCTCATGTCCTTTTGGAATTACAAATTTTAGAGCTTATGGTCTTTTGTTTTGTCAAATTGGTTTTTTGTGAGAGAAAAATACGATGAAAAAACGGAGAATCATCTGACCGAAACTAAACAGTTTTCGGTGTGGGGCTGAGAAATGATCAAAAGTGGCGTGAGAATGTTATTGAAAACCTCATTGGATTTTCATTACTTCAATTTTTTTACATCTTGAATTTGAAAAGACCCCACACAAAATACATTGCAAATGGTTCTTCGTGGAATTGCATCAACTTTAGTTATTTTGTTGTTTATGATGTTCCGAACCAAATTTTTCATTAGAAAAATCTTTAGAAATAAGCTGCTTAGCGACCAGCTTACGTCAACGACTGGTTTTTGTTGGTCGATCTTAATGTTATTAGGAAACATTACATGGACTAAAATAGCGCTCTTCTATGCTATATTTTACTTAGAACCTGCTGAAAAATTCACAATCAAATCAGGTTCGTTTCTTCAAAGAACTTTTTCTTTTTAGATGATACCGATCACTAGGTTGATCAATACCAAGTATTGACTTGATTACCAGGTATTTTTTTGGTAACTTCTTCGGGCACATTTATCTGTAGGAGATTATAACGACCATCAAGTAAGCCAGAAAGTCAACTCGATATCCAAGTATTTTCCATACACTTACTTCAGGGAAGATTCCCACTAGGAGATCATTCCGATCTCAAGATCTACCTAAAATGATCTTGATTCCGATCATAGAGCGCAAAAGTTTTTGACCACCTCTGTTTTGATGACTGATTAAGTTTTCCTTATTTTAATTATGTCTGAGCTATAAAATTTATTTTAAAATGGTTGAATTCTCTCAGAATTAGGCATAAAATGAGCCCAGGGTGAAGACAATTTGTCTGCTTTTTAATTGAATATTGCAACAAAGAGTGTACATTTAAAGTTTTCTTAAATGTTTAATAACCTTGTAAATAGTTAACATTTTTCAATGTCCTTGGGCTCATTTTCAAGCTATTTTTTCACCGTCTCACAAAAACTTATAATTATAAATGGCAAAAATGTTACTTTATGAATTTCAAGAACTTAAAGTTGTAACAAAAAAGTTTGAAAATTTTCAAAAATCTGTAGGTGAGTTAGAATAAAAATTAAATAAATATATATTTTAAGGATATTACATGGATACCCCATAATTATATGTTTCCTATATTTTACAAAAATATTTTTGTTAACAAAAAGAATATTGAAATTTTTCTAACTATTTTTGAAACATCTACTTAATAACTGGACAAATTGGCTTCACCCTGGACTCATTTCTTTCATAACTTCAAGACCAATCAACCCTTTAAAGAGAAATTTTTTTAGCTCTGGTATAATTAAAATTAAGAAAATTTATTAAATCATAAAAAATCATCAAAAACTTTTGCCCTGTAGTGTAGTCGACGAGTAACTATTTTTATGTGTGCCCAATGATTCGAAAAGGCATCATGGATATATTTCTCAGAAGATGATCAGTACAGTCTTCCGAAGGAGAACTTGCCTAAAAAAGTTGCACGAAAAATACCTGGATATCAATTTGACTTTATTGGTCCAATGAAAAAATTGGTTAATAAACAAATCATTTGTTCAAATTTTATTTTCACGAATTTTCGTAATATTACTCCTAATTGGGTAAGTAATTCATCACATCACATAACTATGATAGGCAATTTTGTATTTGCATAATAATTAAAAATAATATAAATAAAATTCAGTAAAAAGTCTGCCTGTTATAAAAAGTGGGAGTTTAGGTAACTTTAAATATCCTTTTATCAAATTAGTATTTTTTCTCTTGGTAATACTTGGTTACGTGCCGTTAAGCCCTTTTTGAAAATAAGAATTGAGTTTTAAATACGATTACAAGCATTATTGATTTCCAATTTGACTTTACCCATTTCATCCCAAATGTCGAAAATTTTTCCTGAAGTTTTAACGCTCTAACTTTTTACTTAAGTAGTCTAAAAAATGGTGAGACATCATTTTCTATCGCTTAAAACCTCCTCTTTAAAATTCCGCGGTCTGGATTGGCCAGTGATTTTTTGATAGAACTTATAATGACTTTAAAAAAAAAACAAGAATTTGTGAATATTTTTAATAGTATTCTAATAACATGAATAATTTTTATTCTACCATAAAAACCTTTAATTTACACTCGAGTCGCGTTACTGCGAATATTTTGCGTAGACCCACTCCTCCGTCTATTTACTATGTACAAACCTTTGGTATAGCTTATTTGCAAAAGAATGTAGAATTTATATAGAAATTTGCATTTTTAACAATTTTTTCACTTTTAATGCGCCATTTTGGATCCGCCGTCTTAAATTTAAAAAAACCTAACGGAATTTAAAAGAGAATATACAAATTCCACGATTTATAGTATTTGCGATGATCGGTCTCTACTTTTCCGTGTTCAAAATTCAACATTTTTATAAAAAATATTGAAAATTTTGTTTTTTTCTTTAAAGGTCATCATAACTGTTTAAAAAAAAGCATTGGTGCATTTAGTGCATTTAAATTAATTGGCTAACTCGAGGCAATTTGAATATAAGAGATGACTGAACAATAAATTTCATAACTCTTATAAACAAATTTTATAACAAATAAAAAAAATAGGAAATAAGTCTTTTTTCAGTGGCAATTGAGTGAAAACGTCTCTAATTGCTTCAATTAGTTAATGCATCGATACTACAAGATAATTCAATAGTGACAAATTCATCTCATAACGTTACTATAATGAAGAAATTTCATATTAGAATAAATATTAACAATAAAAAGAAAAAATTATATTGACAAATGTTTATTGTGGGTGTTTTTCAGAAAAAAGTTAGTTTTTTTTCATTCAACTTATAAGCTTAATGGCATACTATATGGTACGCGGCTTTATCAACAAATTATCTCATCCCCCTAAACCAAATTTTCATGATTATTCTTGTTGTAAACTATTCATTTTTTAACAATCGTGATCTGAAATCATTTATAAGTACTGGAGAAAAAACAATAACTTTTTTCTACAACGCACCCAAAATACACATTTTTTAATGTAATTTGTTCATATTATATCATAATAATTTGTCTATAATGTTACACTATGAAACTGAGCAAATTGCAAATCTTGTGACTCTATTTCCTAAGAAGCTAGTGGACTCAACTAAAAAATGGTAATTCTTTCTCCAACTATTTGTTTGTTTATAAAAAATTGGAGAGCTTTTTCAAAAATCAGCCTCAACAAAACTCTCCGAAATGTTATCAACTTAAAAAAACACCAAAATCGGTTCACAAGTTCAGTTGGAATCTTGTTTTGAACCAAAAAGTGTACTTTCTCGCCACTATGCGACAGCGGTAATCGCCGACTGCAACTCGATGCAGATACGTTTGGACATGTTTAGTCATATCTCGTGAACGTGTAAGATTTTTAAAATTTTATTGTCTTAAATTGAGGATAACATTTTAAAGACTTTGTGTTTTGAATTTTAGATTTTTGTTACAACTTTTCTAGGCCATGTCACAAATTGAAGTCGAGGTTCAAAATTTGAGAAATTCTTGGTATTTAAAGAAAGAAAGAAAAAAAGAAAAATCATTATATTTAAATTGCATGATTTTTTATAAACATAAAAAAATTTAGAATGCTAAAAACAATAAAAAATTTTGTGTGTTTTACGTCCGAAGTTGGCATTTTTATTAAAAATGCAATAGATTTAAAGGATGGCACGACGAAAGTTACAACCGCTGAATTATAAGAAGGGGAAACGGTGATCACCATCTTGTCATTTGTTTCATGCTTATTGGTTTCCTTGTTCTTCTCCTTTGATTATTCCGTTTAATATCATATCTATCTCCTCTTCCGCTTACTTTTCTTTTCAAAGTTAGAAATTCTATTCAGTAGATAATGTTAATTTTATTTATCACGGGTCTATCGACCTTCCAAAATAATACGAAAAAGCTATTTTAGATAGGTTCCCTCTGAAGTGGATAAATCGCATTAGTTTTCCCTTTAGGACCTTAGACCAGGAAGAGGATCAGGAAGAGTTGGAATTTTACTTGAGGAAGCCTTTCATTTCCAGCATCTAGTGATTTACTTCACAGCACTAATGTCCACCGGATACTCGGGTTTACGAATTAGTGAAATAAATTTAAAATAATTATATTATTTCGAAGGGGCTTCGTAACAGGGACGGTTCATAATAATTGTTTAACGACTTTAGGTTACGTTAAAATCCTCTTAAATGCTTTGAAATTTTTGCAAATCTCTTGAATTCAACTGAAGGCTTTTGAAATCTCTATAAATTCCTTCAAAATCCTCGTAATCTCATTAGTACCACCCCAATATCCTACAAAAGTCGTAAAACTACTACGGAACCACAAGAAATTCTTTAAGATTCTTTGAAATCAAATGAATTAATTTAAAATCCCTTAAAATCATTTAAAACCTTTTTAAAAAATTTAAAAATACTTGAAGTGGCCTGAAATCTGCAAAATCCCATAAGAATAAACAATAATCCTCCGTTTAGGAGCGCTTATTATTCACGTGAGGGTTTTTCTGGAGAGGGGAATCTTACGAATCTGTACTGGTGGGTAGTTCCTCACTTTTTAATATATGATAATTAACACCTGTTTTGTCGTGAATTCTTTTGAAAATTGTATAAATAATATCATACATTATCACTTGAAATCCCTTTAAAACGGTTAAGACCCTTAGAAATTTCTTAAAGCTGTTTTAAACTGTGAAACTTCTTGAAATCTTGAAAATCCTATAAAAATCCCTCATAATTATTTTTAATTTGTGAAAATTCCAAAAAATCTCTAAAAACCAGTTAAAATTCTTGAAATTCAGTGAAATATATCAAAGTTTTACGGGATATATTCAAATCTTTGAAATCCCTTATAAATTATTTCAAAACGTTGAAATCTATGTTAATTCTTCCGAATCTCTTGAAATTCCTTATAA
>JAWWLR010000166.1:9858626-9875906 GCA_035041075.1 Acraspis erinacei | reverse complement strand
TGGTCCATTTAAGTCCCGTAGCACTGTGGTTAAAAACCTATTGTTCTGTGCCTTTTATTTTAAAACCCCCGTGAAAGAGAGGTCTACGCACATGTTACCCCCACTCCTAAAGTGTCATTTATGTCAACAACATGAATATAAATACTGCTAAGTGACTCCACTACGCTGAATATGGGCCTGTGCAATTTTTTTTCTAAACTGGAGTTAGAATCATTTGATGAATTGAATCCTAACATGTGATTACCCGTGGCTGCATCCGAGTTTATTAGAAATACTCGCATTTGTCTAGGCTTTTGGCCAGGGGAGAAGAAAACTGCACAAAACCACCTCACATAGTCATCCTCGGCGTCAAAACTCCCGCTCGAAATTAGTTAAAAATGACTACTAAGAATAGTATTAAATATAATAATAATTTTTCATTCTTGAACTTCTCTTTATTTTGACGAATCCTAATAATATCTGAATAAGCAAAATATACGGGCGACTGGTATGCATGCAGTTTGAACTCCTTGCAGTCCTTTCCCATGTTAGTTTGCCCCCTGGTCTTATTTAAGGGTTGAAATCGTGCTTGTGCTTGCATTCTCGAATTCTCGGATTCTCGTACATATTGGCTGAGTGTGCCGTGTGGCATGCACTTCTATTGATCATATACATATACATTTATATACATTTATTGATATCGCAGATCTACGTGCCGCATTTTTATCTTTTCGTGCGTTTTAATATCGAGAATGGGGAAAACAAATATGGGCATATGGAAATTCAGTACATGCGGGAATAGTCAGACTCGGCATCAGCATACAATATACATATATATATATATATATATATATGCATGCGTATATAACACATATATACATTATACGTACCTAACGGAGAGATGGCAATATAACGTTTCTCCTATGCCATCTAGAACTGTTCCGACTCTATGGTAAACAGTTCCGCTTCCTTCGAGTACTTTATTCGTACGAAAGGCATTTTTTGTTTTATATTTTACATTTCATATTCTGCTCCAAGTACATTCGAAATCAAAATTTCTTTTCAACACAAAAAAACTGGGGATGCACTAAAGTTGTAGCTTAAATGAAAGTTGGCACCTTTTAGAACTTTAATAAAAACTTGTTTCAAGCCATAAGGGTTCCTTTAGAAACACTTGAATAGAAAAAAATGGAGGCGCATTCACAAATTATTCGCCTTTAAAGTGGCTTTGGTAAGTTAGGGATTTATAAAATTTCTCGGAGGTTATTTGAAAAAAATCTCTACTAAAATAAGTTTCCTTTGGATGCCCAATCAGAGTCTCCTTTGGAACAAATTTATCGTTTTGAGTTCCTTTTTATCAAAAGGGGTTCTGTTTTTTTGCAGCTCTTTAGGGACAAAAAATTGGTTCTAATAGAGACCCCAGTCTTTTCTTTGAGATCTTATTCCATATGAGTTTTGTGACGATTTCTGATGGAGGGAGAGAAACATAAATCTGGATAACAATTTTTTGAAATAATAGAGAAAATGAAAATTATTAATTTTATTTTACAAGTAAATCATCCAAATACATACTTGACACTCTTTTCCCTAATTCCTCTCTTCATGCCTTTTTTATAGAATTCCTCTTTTTTCCTGTTTTCTATTAATTTCCCATTCTTCTCTTGTTTTGCTTTATTTCGGACTTACTTAATAGAAGCCAATAAAAAATCCAACGTTTATACGTTTAAACAAATTCTTTTTAATTGAAGTCTACTATTATATCTATTAATTATAATTTATATCTTTTAGTTATAAATTCTACTAATTGGATGAAGATTTGAATATTTTGTTTGATCATTAAACTATTTTGTTAAAAATACATAGTTTTTTAATTCAAATATTATGTTTTTCATTACAAATCAATCTTCATCATTGAAAATTTAACTACTTGTTTAAAGCTGAATTTTACCGTTAACAATTAATTTTGTAGGCATATTATTAAGCTATTTAAAAAAAAAATTTTGAAAATTAATTTTCTAACTGAAAGTTTAACTATTTCGTTTTGTGGCTGAAAATTAATTTATTTAGTTTTTTCGTTTAAAATTAATTTTGTCAACGTTCTAAGTTGAACATTCAACTATTTAATTGAAATTTATGTATTTTGTTGTAGAATCGTCTTATTTGGTGGAAAATTTATTAGTTGCAATCCATATTTTTGGTAAAGATTTAACTATTTGGTTGAAGTTCAACTTTTTTGTTAAAAATGTATATTTTCGGGCAGATAATTCAACTGTTTTATGGATGATTCGAATTTTCCACTTGAAAGTTCAGCAATTTGGTCGACATATTCAGTTAGATGAACCATTTTTCTTGGATGAAAATTTATTTATTTTTGTAGAAATGTTATCTCTTTTCTCTAAAAGTGCAATGAAAAATGTGTGTGTTTTGGTTAAGGATTCAACTCTTTTTTTAAAGTTCGTCTTTTTATATTTAGAATTGCAGTATTTTTTAGTTTAAAATGTAATTATTTTGTGAAAAATTAACTTTTTTCTCAAAATTCTTTTTTGTTTTAGTATTCAATTAATTGGTTGAAAATTAATCTTAAGCTTGAAAATGCAACTACTAGGGTAAAAGTTTACCATTTTTTGTTGTAAATGTAGCTATTTTATTAATAATCAATTTTGCTGTTGTTAAAAATTTAAAGATTTTATTTGACTCTTTTTTACTTAAAATATCATCGCTTGGTACAAAATCTTTTTGTTCAGAATTTGTGATTTGTTACTGTAATCAAAATATCTGTCAATGTTATTTATTATATTGTCAAAAATCGTTTTCTCGATTGAAGAATCTCATGTGAAACAGTTCAACGATGAAACTTTTTCAAACATACAAATTATCATTCACACTTTCTTTTCGAGTTACACAAACATTTTAGGGAACCGTTCAATGCTAACTCATCCATGATGAGAGTAAACCAAACTCACGCTCGTTCGCTTTCGTTACTCAACTCAAGCTTACGTCTCGCCAGAGAAAAGGTGCAAAGGAACCCAAAATATTTTCTTTGGAAGCTTTGACATTATGTTTTTTTTTTGGAATGCGATAAAAAATAATGTTCATGTAGAACAAAGAAACTGTGAATTTACTGTAGGAAATAACATTTTTTATTCAAATAGAATCACGTGAGATCTTTGGAATTATTTAGAATCTTCTTCGATTTCATAGAACATTCTGAAAAAGTATTTCTATTTTAAATTCAAATGGCTCCCACAAAAATCATTTCGTTAGGTAAAAAAAATATTTTTTAAATTTAATAATTAGAACGAACACAAGGGGAAATATTATGAAAGGGGAGCTGACATGGCACCTAAGGGACATGTGGGCATGTGGATTGAGGTGGGTATTTTAATAAGGTGGGGGGGGGGGGGTACGAGTAATTGCTTTTTGGGAAGACGTCGATCTCGCTGCCGTTGAGTGCGGGGACTATGTGCCACAGGAGTGTCGTGAAGCTGTCCGGAAGCGGCAATAAATGTATGTACATACAAGCAGAAACTGACTCCCCTAGTCTAATATAGGCGTAGGACACACGTAGAAGCACAAGCACCTGCTGGTGCTTAGCTACATGAAATCTACGTACAATGTTACCCACCCAGTTACGAAACAAACGTATCACGCCCCGACACGACGTGATGCTCCCCGTGATATTCCGACATACATACATACGTACGCGTACCAGGTACCTGTTACGTGCAACCGGGCGGCATAAATATGTATGGGACATGAATGCCTGAGCGTGTACAGGACTATCCAAGCTTCTAGAAGCGCGAGTTGAATTGAGAACTCGAGCAGCGTTTCCACTTTCCACCCTTGAATTCATGGAGTTTACTCGTGGAAAACTTGATTTGGCTAATAGTTTGTTTATAGAAGGTAATAGGCAGAGGAGAGAAGTTCTGTGTGATGAAAAAATCTCCTGTTGTATATCAAGGAATTAAAAATTGGTTTCTACTACATCTATAATCGCCTCACCGTCCAAACTTATCTCCTTTATACCCATCCTCACTTAGCTTCTCCATCCCCTCCTTCTAATCACCCCCTCTTTCCATATATCACTAACCGCCTCTTAAATCAAAACACCATTCCCTCTCCTCTATACCTACCATCCTTTGCCTTCTCTATGTCCCTCCAGCATACTCCTAACCCCCTTTTACGTCCAGCCTTTTCTACTCAGTTTCCTCTCTAGGCCTCGTTCCTCACTCTCATCTGTCATAAAATTTCAGTCTTTCTCCCTACTAATATGTACCCTCCTACCTCAAAAGTCCACCCCCTCTCAATTTGAGTTATCTCCCTATTAGTCCCTCTTCTATCTCCCCTTTTCCACCCCTATAATCAACTTTCGGCCTCTCCCCCCTCAACAATAAAAGTCTCTTCCATCCTATTTCACCATAAGCATACTCATGATCTTACTATTTATCCATCTACTCGTGACTGCCCTCTATATACCCGTATATCTCTCTCTGTATATATGTACGGCATTCGTCTCCGCTATATAATCTTTTTCTGATTTTACAATGACTCCCTACATCTGTCCACCCACTCTACGCGCTACCGGCTCCCTACCTTCCTACTTTTCCTCACTTACTCTAGAGTATATCCTCTCCTTATTTCCTTTCTCCTCCTCACCATGTACGGCTTTACATCCTCTATATTCCACTAATTTTTCTTCCCATCTTTACCTCCACATTTCCACTTCTACCCTTCCAAGGACTCTTGTTATAGGCCCTCATTAGGAAGTTGTTATCGACAGTTGCATTTCAATTTTTGTATATTCTCATCAGAGAAGGTATTGGATTTGTGTAAAACTTGACCCCCCTTTTTTGTGAAATGTCCACGTTTTGACACCCCTTAAATTCGAAAAACAGGTTTTTACAAATGTATCTGTCTATTTGTCTCTTTTTCTGTCTGTAGACTTTTAGTTTGTTAACACGATAGCTTTCGAATGAATTGAGACATCGGATTGGCCTTCAACATATATTATTTTAGTGTCCTAAACTAAAGGTCACGTTTATTAGCCAGCCATTTTGGACAAAAATTCAAAAAGTGAGCGCATCTTGAAAAATGTTGAGAACACTGTTTTTCAAGATTCAAAAATTCTTTGTACGGTTATTTGTAGTAATCGAAAAGAAAAACAATTTCTCTGCAGGAATTTGTTTGATAACAAAAGTTACCAGAGTTATAACCCTTATAAAAGTAAAAAAAAACGAAAATTAAAATTATAGGCTAAATAACGCAACGTTTGAAAAAAAGTAAAGTGAAGAAAAATGTTTCTTTTGAATTCCCTACAAGATTATCATAACAACCTTTTAAATTTTGTTCAAATATCGAAAATTCGAATTTTGACAGCATAAAAAATACTGAAAAATCCAAAATTCCATTTTGCTGTCAAACTATTCAAAATAAGACAAACGATAATTCCAAAATAATTTGCAATCAAAAAAGATCTCCAAATTTTTTATTGTCCATTTTTTGACCGGACATGTAGTTTTGATATAATTCGGAAAAAGCAACATTAAAAATTAGAAATTAAATTTTTGGACAAGCGACACAGGCTATGGAACGTATGAATAAACAAAAGTTGCTTGCAAAAAAGAGTTACAAATTTGTCATAATAATTTTTCGATAGAATGCATAGTTTTTGCTTTAATTGTGAAAAATAACATGAAAAATAAAAAATTAAATTTTTGAAAAAACGACGCAAAACACACAAAAAATTCATTGACAAAAGTTGTTCACCCAAAAACATATACAAATTCTTTATTTGTAATTTTTAGAAAGGACGAGTAATTTTCTTTCAATTGTATATAATAAGATCAAAAATGAAAAAATTCAGTTTTGGGAAAAATGACAGAAGTTGCAATAAAATGTTTAATAACCATTTTTTACTGGGATGTGCACTTTTCTTTAATTTATAAAAAGAAGACAATGAAAATACTTTTATTTCAATACCCATGCATATTATGAATTGTATTGTAAATTTAAGAAATAATAATAACTTAATAAACAAATAAGTGGCTGGTGGTGATCTACAAATTACATAAGGTGTTTTTTAAATGTCTAGCCCCCCTCCCTCTGCCCATCTTCCGATCAAAGATGTCCTGTCTAGTTAAAAATTAATATGTTTCGGTTGAAAATAAACTTTTTCGTTAAAAATTCTAATTTTTTGCTTCGTAAATTTAACAATATGTTGTAAAATTCAACTACTTAGTAGAAAGTTGAACAACTTTCTTAAAATTCATTTTTTTTCTAAATAAAAATTCATCAGTTAAGTAAAAAATTGATCTTTTGGTTGAAAATTGAACTAATGTTTTAAAAAGTCTATTTTGGGTTGAAAATTCAACTGTTTTGTATACGAAATTCGTATTTTATCTGGAAAATTCAATAATTTGGTAAAAAATCCAACTGTTTTGCAGAAAATTCGTTTTTTTAAATTGAAAATTAATTTTTTCAAAATCTTTAACCATTTTTTTAAATTAAAAATTTATCTTTTAGTTTAAAACTTCAACTATTTCGTTACAAATTTCTTTAATTTGTTTAAGATTAATTTTTTGGATATAAAATTAATTATTTTTGTTGAAAATGCAACTATTATGTTAGCAATTAATATATTTGGTTAAAATCTCATCTTTTTGGTAGAGAATTAATCTTTTTGTTCAAAAAGTCAACTATTTGGTTCAGTTTTTTGTTATTTTGTTTTTAATCCGTCTTTTTCCAGAAAATTATCTTCTTGAAGATAGTCCCATAATTATTGTATAAATAGTGAACAAATATATGAAACCATAATTATTGTATTTAATGTAGTTATTTGCATATTTTTGCTTTTTCGTCCGCTTAGGCAAAAGTCTGTTGAAAATTGCGCTGATGAGAAAGCCTGAAAAACTTCGAAACATGTTGCGTCCAGGTACTATAAAAAAGGCGAATAAATAATCAAAAATGTGATCGAGGTGGTTTGATTGTCTCTTTTCTTTTTTGCTCACCCTTTTTCATTTCTTATGTAACTGTCTCTAATGAGCCGATTACAATATTGTTTGGAAACATATTTCTGTCATTTAAACTCCTTTTGTGAAATTACGTTACACAAATTGATGTTCTTGAGTATGTTTTTTCACTCTCTTTTTAACATACTTTGTTTAAGCTTTCTTGTGCTTCTTGTTTTCCAAATTTCGGTTATTGGTCAACTATAGTAAATATTTTTAATTTTTAGTGTTCGACACAACATTTTATACAATTTTTCTAAATATAATTTAAAAAAACGTTGTTTATAGTCGGGAAACTTTACTAAATTGTGCTTTGATATAAGTTCTTTAATGCGAGATTTTTATACAAATTTTATTATGGAACTTAAAGAGGTCATTTTTTTGGAAATCACCTATAAATTGAGCAAATGTATAAAATCTCTCATTTAATCTACAAAATTAGTTCCTGGTTATAAAAAAGTGGGAAAAAGAAGATAAAATGTTGACTCGAGCAATTCGTCACTGTCATATTTTCATGGAAAAATACGTATCGCGAAGCGTGGAACAATCATAAGAGGCTTTATTGTTTCTAACGCGCCAGGCAAGTTCTGAAGTACGCAGTGAGTCTCCTTTGTTTTCTCTCAACGGCGACAAAAGTTATGTAACTTGGCTCATAATGATCTTCTCTGCCTTTCCTTCCTTCCTCTCTTTTTTTCTCTTAAAAAAATACCCAGAATTGTTAGCTTCTTCTATTATTTATACTCTACCTAAATATTGTTGAATTCAGTTATTTAGCAATTTAATCATCATTCACAAAATAGAAAAAAGCCCCTTACTTGAGATTAGAATAGTTTCTTTCACATGAGAACAATCCAACTCCCGAAGGAGGTCGTCAGACGTTAAACTCCGTTTAGCTCACATCCGCTTTTAATTCGCCAATTCCAAATTCGAAATCCATCATAATTAGCTGCCAAGAAATGCCTGACATCTTTATTTACATTTGTCTGAAGATTCTGTTACAATTGATTAATTTTCGGTTACTGTAAATAAAAATTTCAACAGGTGAAACCATTTTTTCTGTTCATTAATTTTAATACAAAGTATGTTGTCTATATTTGTATTTTGTCCTAATGATATAAATAGTAAGGAAATATAAGTGAAGTTAATATAAAGTTGATTAACTGAGTGTACACTCTAGGTCCCATGGAAGCTGATACGGTTTTGTAATTCCTAAAATTGTTGGTCCACGTAGTTTTTAAGGGGGCAGGGCAAGAGGCAGATGCGACTCTGGTCTTGAAAGGCCTCGGAAAGGCCACGGTGCGCAAGTACTCAGTCAAGTATCTTGCGCAATATTGCTCAATCCAATTGGAAACGATTCAGGCGGTCCTGACTGCTTGAGTTTCGAGGGTACCGATTTTGTAAACGTAGATATACACGTAATCATTTAGATATAAAATTCCATTGAAATCTTCTCATTTCTTTGAATTAGTAAAAATTTTACTAATTTACTCAGTTTATAAACTTTTGACTGATGAATCAATTATTTCATAATAGTTAGTAATTTAATTACTCAAATTTTTACTAATTAATAAATTTACTGAATTTTAACTGATAAATCAGTTATTTTATAATATTAACTCATCTAAACATTAATAACAACGCCAATAGAATATAACTTAATTAAATCACGCCATCGCGGACAATCAAAAATATTTATTATTCTGTCAGTTAAAAAAAATATCTTCATCGAAATAAAATGTTTTTTTGGTTTTCAAACCTAATAAAATACACCAAAAAAACATTAAAGGTGTCTTTACTTAATAAAAGTATTTTTTTAATCCCATTATGAATATCGTTTGATTATAGCGCCAACCAAATGTGTTGGCTAGTCTCACTGAGGACGAGTCCTGTCAAGCATTGTCAAAGTGTCGAATTATGCGGATTGTAGAACACTCGGGGAAGGCAAACTTCTGCAAACAACGAGTTTTTCGAATTAAAAAAAATTAAATTCATTTAAAAGCGTACCAGAATGTATATATGCGAAATATAATCTTTTAAAATTAACTGATTTCATCAATTGAAATCTTACTATTCAATCAGTAGTTCCGCAACTGGGCTCTATTCTTTCAGATAACTGAATGAATTAGTAATTTTTATTTAACTAATTGAATCAGTAAATTTCTATTATTCATCTGTAGCTCAGTTCCTTTTATGCAGCTGCTGATAGTGACTTGCGGTTCTGATGTTCCCTTTAAACATTTTATTTACGAGCCAGATGATCGCAGCATCTTGTAACTATTGCACTGCAATTTCAGTCACGCCTACCCTGAATGTTATAATAATAATAATAATCATTCGCCAAAGAACCGAGCTTCTAGTTCGTTGCCTTTACTCGCGATTTGAACACTTTCTTCATTTTTTTCTTCTCCTGTAAATTTCTAATCCTTTTCACGCTTGACATCATTAAATATTGGAAAAAATATGTTTCTTTAGTCATTATAATTCAGCACAACCTTTTGCAGTGCATTGGTGCCCATGATCACAACAAGCATGTTTTGTCCGCTTCAAACGTGATCGAGAAGCTAGGAGTGCACAGTTGCTAATTGCGCACTTCTTTTGGTCATAAAAATACTGTTTCTGAATTTTAATAAAGTTTAGTAAACTTACTATGAAAGTTATTGAATTTCTTTTTCAGCAACCTAATTGCCCAAAATTTCAGTGACTATAATATTCTAAATGTGATGGAATTTTCTGAACATTTCAAACAGCTTAGCTATACTGCCGCTCGTAATAATTCCCTTACTTTGGAAAGAAATCATAAAATGCGGAGAATTGTTCGTCCTATCACCTTAATGCAGAGAAGATTGGCTAAAATCGAGCGGCTGCAATTGTATTTCTTAGTTTGCTATTCAAGAGTACTACTTCAGCAAATTATTTTGTGAAGATGTTTGCCTTGTTGGTACTATTATTCCCGGGAGGTCGACTAAGATTATGATTTGTACAGCGTTATAGTATCAAAGTGTTATACGTCAACGTTGTTTTGATGTCGGATTCAACGACGTTGAGGATACGATGCACTTTACCTCGCCTTAATAAAACTTCCATCGTAAATGGTTTCTTGAATAAAAATTCTTAATGAAATTCCAAAGCATAGCCGAGCCCTTAAAGAAGGAGAATAAAAAGCAAACACGGTCGATATTAATTTTTCCCATCAACCACAAACATAAAAAGTATAATTTATTAATTAAAATTTCTTTTATTAGTTGATAATCCATATCTTAGTTTAGAAATTTAACTATTTTATTAAAAATTAATTTTTCCTTTTGTTGAAAATTAATTTTTGACTGCAAAATTAGAATATACTATTTTTTGTTAACCATTGATGGTTTTAGTAGAAAATTCAACAATCTGTTTTTAAACTTATGTATTTTCTTGTAACGTCCAATTTTTTGTTTGAAAATGTAATAAATTGTATAGAATTTTCTTTATTAAAAAAAAAGCTTTTCTGGTTAGAAAATGGTTGAAAATTCATCCTTTTGGTTTGAAATTTAATCTTCTTTGGTTAAAAATTAATTGGTATCGGGATTGAAACATTGACTTATTTTTTTCCTTGAGAATAATTATTTTTTGATTAAATCATTTAACTAATTGGTTGAAAGTTGAACTTCCATCCTAAAAAATACTTTTAAAGGTTGATTAATTGAGTTAAAATTTTAATTATTTGCTAGATAATGCAACTGTTTTTGGTTGAAATTTTATATCTTTTATTTAGAAATTTGGCAACTTGTTTGAATATTCAATTATTTTGTAAAAAAAAGTCACAGTTTTGTTCGAAAATTCAACTGCTTTGTTGAAAATTCGTCTTTTGAGATTGAAAGTTTATCTTCTTATGTAGAAAAGTTGTGGGTTGAAAAATAAATTGTCTTATAAAAAATGTGTCTGTTTGGCTAGCAGATTCGACTATTTGCTTAAAAATGCAACTGTTTGTTGTTACATTTAATTATAATTGGTTTGAAAATTCCACTATTTGGTTGAAAATTTGTCTTTGAAAGTTGAAAATTCAACTCTTTGTTTCAAGATTCGTCGCTTTTGCTTAAAAGTTTAACGGCTGGGTTCTAAATAAAACTTTTTGTCATAAAATTAATTTTTTGTTGGTGGAAGTGCAGCTATTATGTTGTCTTTTTAACTTGAAAGCTAACCCTATTTTCCGATTTTGAGAGCATTTTTTTATGTAAAATTGGTTAAATTAATATATTTGTATGTTTTGTGTTTTATTCCAGTAAAAAAGTTTTCAATGTAATGTGAAGTATCTGAAATCTAAATCATTATTATTTAAGAAATATAAATAAAAATGTCTGTGAGTACTCAGTCATTAATTTTTTTGTTTCAAGTAAGTATTCCATTCACGGAAGCCCCTGAGGAATTGAGTTTTAACTTTAAAAAAGGAAGTTCGCATTTTCTGGTTCTGCCTTCGATGTACTATGTATGTGGCTTTGAGCGTTGCAAGAGACAGAATATTTTCATATATACATTTACATATATTCTAGAATTCCAGGAAGTGAAAACATAAGAGACGAGCTTTATTGAAATAGGACACGATCCTAAATTCTAGCGTGAAAAATTCGCAGACTCTATAAATGAATATAAGTTTATATATAGATATTTTTCGGATGAAAACATTTTTGCATTTTTATGGGTTTTTCCGGTTTTAGAGTTGTAAATTTCGGACAACTGTGGAAATGCTAGTTTTTTTTGGTTTTAAAATACTGAGATTTTTACGGTCACAAATTGGAGGAGTTATTCCATTTTTCTTTAACAGTGCAGAATAAACTCTGATTAGATAAGGAGGCAGCAGACATCAAATAAGTGAGATATTTATTCTCGTCCTATAGAAGTATGTTTGTTTGGAAGGTGGTGAATATGGTTGAAGTTCGAGACATCTGGGGCAGCTTAACTCAGACGATTTTTTTGTATAAAAATCTAGATTGATGATTAGAAAAGATATTGCCACATTCGATTTTTCAAATTTATCCAGGCAAAAAAATGTAAGCGCAAAAAGTTTTTTTTTCTTCAAAAAATGGAAATTTTCTCTCAAACAAAAAAATGCTTACTGTTGTTTTACTTTAAACTTCAAAACGCATTATCCGTGTAAACGCCTTAATGCACCTAAACGGTTGATTTGAATATAAAATGAAAAAAGTTAACCTTCTGTGTAGACCTCATGTATAATGCGTTTTTAAATTAAAAATAAAAAAAACAGTAAATTTCTGTTGTTTTGAGGGGAAATTCCCATTTTTTGAAGAAGAAAGAATGTCGCACGATTTTTTTTTTGTTTATTCGAAAACCGAATGTGGCAATATTTTTGTAACCATAATCCTACATACAAAAAATTTGAAATTTTTTCTGAAATCGTCTGACTCAATAACCCATATAGATGGTAAATAATGTCTTTAATGTACCAAACCTATATAGTTAGGGTGTTCTAAAAAGGCTTTTTTAAAAGTAGATAGCATTATAAGACCTGCGATACGCGCGCGTGTAGTTTTTCACAATTTAAAGCGAAAGGTATATTTATTTGTTTTTAACGTTATGTAAATGCAATTTTTGTAAGATTCTGAAGATCTGCAACCAATTAGTTGAAGTTTTAAACGAAGTAAATTTATTCTTAACGAAAAATATAGTTGATGTTTCAATCCAGAAACACTTTTCTTCAACTTTTATTCCACCAGAAAAATTAATTTTCAACCAAAAAAAGATGAATTCTCAAGGAAAAATGTAATAGTTGATATTAACAGAAATTTTTTTTATTTGAATTGAAAAAGATTTGCATTCGCCTAAAAAAGACGATTTTTAGCAAATATAGTTCAATCCTCAACCTGAATTTCGGTGTTTTTGCATTTTATAATTTAAACACTTTTGTGGCAGCAGACACTGTTTAAATGTAGGTATAATACTCCACTGTATAATTATCATATCATGAAATTGAAAAATAAAACTTCATTACATTTAAGCATACCTAAAGCGCAAAAACAAATTTAGGCTGTATATGTTCACCCAACTCTCGCTTTCAGTGCACCCGTTTTCGGCTTTCCTAGAACTGCTGGTGTGCGCAGTTTCGCAGAAGAGCAAGGCGAGAGCGGTTGCGACAGCCGTCTTGGAAGGGCTGCAGTGCGCGATTACTCAAGTGATCAAGTATATTGCAAAATAGCATGCATTCCAATTGGAAACGGTTCAGGTGGCCCTAACTATTTACGTTTAGATCCCTTCGAATTCAGTTCAAGGCTATTTAAAGGTAACCCCTGTCACTGGGCTTAAAGCAAGAGTTTGGTGTATTAATTATTAATTGAAAGCAGCTTATGGAATTAGGAAACGTGAAAAATAGAAAAGTTTATTAAAATAAGGGAACTGGGTTCATTAGTTAAACAATCAATTACTAATTCCATTAGTAAAATTCTTTGTAATTCACATTCAGAGTAATTAGAAAAGAATTTAAACTTACATCATTTACTATTATTTAATACTATAATCACTTAACTCAAACTTAAAATGTTAGAAAAAATAACTTGAATCCTCTTAGCAGTAATATAGCTATGACAGTATCAGGCCACTTACCAACCGATCAAGGTTCAGTTCCTTGCTAAGTTACCTTCAGCCTGTAATACAGATTCATATACGACTTACCGACTGGCACCGGTTTGGTAGTGCCATCTACTGGTGGAAATATTAACTTAATTCCTATGATATATTTACAGTGACGCCACATATTAGCAAAAAATTTAACTAACAAATTTAATAAGTGAGTTGTGACGTCATATGCATTTCAAAATATCTACCAAGTTTCTATATTAATTTTATAGTGGCGCTATATATTGGTAGTAATGGTGACGTCAAAAATCTGCTGTTCAATTTGTTAGTTGATATTTCTGCCAACAGATGGCGTATCTGCTGTATACATTACCTACGGAAGGTAACTTAGCGTAGAAGTTACCGTTGCTCAGTTGGTGCGTGGTGAAGGAATCTCCATTACCAACGGAAGGTAACTCAGCCTGGAATATAAATTTGCTTTGTCGGCTAGTTGTCTTGTAGTTCTATAGCTCTACTACTCTCAACATGTTTAATATTGAACATAATTTTAGAGTTTAGCGTTTTATATGTGTATAAGCACTGGTGAAAAACTGAACGTGCGTCTTTATTCCTTATCAAATAAAATGATTTTTTCAATCTCGCTTAAGTCATACATTTTTCTACGGAAATTTTCTTCAAAGCTTAGTTATCTACATAAAGTCTCATTAGAAATTAGGGAGAATAGCATAAATAGTTTTCGACATCAATAAAAATTCAATAATGCAATTTAGTCAAAGGTGCCACACATTCACTTTTCACTTTGAGTCTTCTTTTTAAAATCACTTTTTTAAGAAAAAGTCACTATAGTCAGCTTTTTGAAGGAAAATGCCATCTCATTTTGACTTTTATCTACAGAAAATGAAATTTTATTAATCTTTGTATACAGTATGTATTAATCTGTGGTATTAAAATGCTATTGAATAAGGTAAATGCACCTATTTTCGTCCGTGCACCTATTTGCGTCCAAACCTGATTACAAATAGTAAATTTAATGAATTTTTATACTTATTGATTCATCAGAAGTATTTATTTAATTCCATTAATAAGACTCTACATACGCGTCCATTCAAATATGTGTTTTATTGAAATTTAGAAATATAATACGAATTTCATTTTTCATATCTCACACTATAAGTGGCCATTTGTGTTCACTCTTGTGCAGAGAGCAAATTCTTAGTAGAGAAAACTCCGAAATTAACTGTCAGTTTTCTCGTTGTTGAGGATCGGGAGAAATAATTTCCAGGTAAGTCAAGTCTCGTGTGCAATTCAGCTCAACGAGCTATTCAAAAGTGTAGTATTCGAAATAATTGAATTGTGAGTATATTTATGCTGAAAATTGTTGTGAGTGATGTGATAAATATCAGTCTTTCGATATGCTCTGCTTTTTTCAGCAGTAAAATCTATAAGGTGACATAAGTTTGATCGGAATAATTCGAGTCTATCATCTCTGAAGAGCGGATGCAAATAGGGTCCGACAAATTCTGTCCCCATTTGCGATCGAACTGGACGCAACATGGTGCTGTCGCATGAAGTACCAGTTTGCGTCCTGGCGCAAGTAGGGGGAACAAGGTGGACGCAAATACATCCAAAAGCGAATCAGGCGGACGAAACGACGTAAAATGACATCTTTGCGTGATTTTCAAAATCTACAGTGAAATTTGTATCAATTTGTCAAAACAAACATTTTTTCTATAAAATAACACATATTCTTAGATCAGTAATAGTTTTTTAGCGAATCGGAAGGGAGAACCCTTTTTTATTGGTCTTAAATTCTGTCGCAACCCTAACACGGACGCGAATAGGTGCATTCAATTCTGTGCAATTCAAAACTAAAATTCTATGAAATTTGAAAACTTTATCAGATAAAAAAAATTATGCTTTTAATATATTTCATCATTGGTACTTCTGCTTCTTCAACAAAATGAAGATGTGGCATGTGAAGCAGGAATAGTATACCTAGGAGAGATCTGCGACACCACTACGTATTTCCAGCTTCCGCCGACAGATGGCGCCACCAGTAATTTCCAGTCGGTAACTGCTCGGTCGGTGAGGTAGATCACTTCTATGGAACCCAGACCAAGCCGGTAAGATGGGTCCCTGTTTTAACATGTATGTAGTTCAAGCTGGTGCCGGCAGATGGCGCTACTGTATTACCGAATATTTAGTTCCAGCTGGAGGTGGCAAATGACGTCACTGTTTTAACTGTTATATAGTTCAAGCTGTTGCCGCAAGATGGCGCTCGTGGAGGGGGATTCCTCAGAGTTCTAGAAATACCTAGAGGCTTCTCGAAGTTTCTAGAAAGTTCGACTTTAGATTACCATTTTTTTTTTGACTGAAGATTCTCTAAATTTCTGGAAAGATCTAGGCTCTTCGCTAGACTCAATTTTTTAATCAATCAAAAATCAAATCATTCAATAAATCAATTTTTGGTCAGAAATCTCTATTTTTTCGTCAGAAAGCTCGATTTTATTATCAGAAACCTCTAAGCTGGTCAGCAATATAGGAGTATGACACTTATATAAATAGTGCCCAAAGGTCAAATATCCATTTGTCTAGCGTCAATGGAAATAGAGGTGTATTTACACATCTTTCAACTAGCCAACAGGAAAGTCATCAGAGCAAAAGATATAGAGAGTACTTTTCCTACAATTTACCACTTTCTGCCTCTTTTACTCTTATGACTTTCTCTAGCTAATGGAAAAGAGAGCGTGAAAATTTGAAAATGCATCGCAACGATGTGTGTGTGTCTCCAGTGCTGAGAGAAGCTTGCAAACTCAACGATGCTATAATAAAGTCCAAGGTTGTTTTTAAGTAAAATTGCATCACCGAAGAGCGAGAATTTTAAAAATGCTGAGAGCATAAAAAATTTTAAAATCAACCCGTCGTTGAGGAACATTTCCAACCCATCGTATCTTCACTTCAATCATCAACTAACTTCACTTCATAGATTGATGAGGGGAAAAAATGGACCAAATGCATGGAAGAAAACTTTATGTCTGTAATATCTTCGTACTGAATTATAATAAGTAGCATTATTATTATGTCATTAAATAGTTCTTAACGATAAGTGCTCACTGGTAACAGATGGCGCCACCATAAAGTCAGTTAAATTTGAGAAAAATTAAAAATTGGCGGGAAATTTAAATGTGTACAAGATTAAAACTTAAAAAAAAAACAATTTGCCCACATGTTTTAAAGGTTAGTATTTTTACGTTAGGCAACTGGGTGTCCCGTCGAGAATGTATTTTTGGCAACCTTTCTTCTTTGGATAGCTGTATACAGTAGATAATATAAACTGAACATATTTTTTACATATTCATGAATATATTGTGACGTTGTAGATTTTACAACGCACAGGAATCAATCTTAATGTAAAATGAACAGATTTATAGCACCTCAGAGTTCGCACGATGCTCCACGGCTCACTTCGTTCATACTCTTATAACTAAATATTAGGCTAATTAGTTCCGATTTCTATTATTATTTATGTACTGCCCCTCAAAATCAACATCATCATCGATGGAAGCAGAGTTTGAATAGTTGCGCCATCGATCGCCATTTTGCAGTGCTGCCAACATAAACCTATTACTTCTCAATTTCGATCATTTTTGGGGTGCTGGGAGCCCGAATTGCTCAAGAAAAGCTTCGAGGTTCTACAAACTTCTCTACCTGGCGTAGAACCCTACAAGGA
>JAWWLR010000166.1:9840980-9852453 GCA_035041075.1 Acraspis erinacei | reverse complement strand
GTGCTTGGTCAGTTTTATAAAAACATGGTGGCTAAAGGTCAGGCAAAACTTGAAAATTAGGGGGAAATCAGGGAATTTTACTCGTCAGGGAAAGTCAGGGATCTTGAGCGATTTTATTCCGCTTATGAAAGATTGTATGTTAAGTATATTACCCCGAGCGCTACTTTTAACCTGTAAATCCTGCCTTATGGTAGGCGCTGGAAGTAGTAAAATAGGTTATAAATAAGCAGCAATTTCAATGTAATTTAGAGTTTATTTTGACGCTAAATTTTCCGAAATTGGCCGCTTTTTCACGTTTAGCGTCAAAGTAGGGTTAAGACACATTAGACCCTCTTTAAGTTTTCAACTACCACATGTAGCACTTGTGGCATCAAAGCAGGTACCAAGAGGAATAATTTCCCATAAAATAGATACAGTTTTTACTAAATAATTGAATTGGTAACTAAGAAATATTTATTTTCTACCAAAAAAAGAACAGATGAGTTTTCAATCGAAAAATTAATTTTAAACAAAAAAAAACGGCCCCAGATCTGAAAATTTCCAAAATTCTTTTGAATGTTCGCAAATATCTTAGGAGTTTTATTTTATATAACCTCAAAAATAAAAATAAAAAATCTAAACAAATGGTTATCGGTCATATACACATACTATATACATACAATACTGCATAATACATAATTCCACATATAAATAATTAAATACGCTCATTTATGAATGAATATGTGATATATTTTCTTTTTGCATCCAAAACAAAACATTCCGACAACGTAATTATTTTATAGGCTTTTTATGTAATATGTAATCAGTCAAATATTACTGATGACTTCAGTACTTAAATAAAAAACAATAATTTAAATACGTTATGGATACGTCTTCAATTAAAATCATGAAGACTTGTCCAATACTTTAAGGTATACAATCTTTTTAAATACGAAACAATTCTTTCCTTTTTTTGCATTAATATTTCAAACTGTTTTTCAAGAGTTCAATATAAATTTGTTCTTTTCGGTTCTGTCATTTACAAGTATTCTTCGTTAAACGCTTTAAAAGAACTTGAGGCTAGATTTTTAAATTTGATTATGTGTTAGTTATAGGGTACACACTGCTCGGTCTTCTTCTTTTTTATTGGTTCTTTTTCTTGTAATTACACTTTTTCCTCTATTCTCAAAAAACTTCCCCTTTAGCCCCTTATTTTTTTAAATATAGGATATTTATGTGAAAACTGGAGACGGAAGTTGGTATTCCATAGCAAATTGGTACAGATAAAAAATATATAGTACTTTTTAAATAAATATTAGAAGTCGAACACTTTGTAGTTTAAATGTACAAAGTTAAATACCTAACAAAAATGAGAATATTCCAAAACTCTGAAATGCGATGTTAAATGTTCTTGAGCAATTTTAATTTGAGTTCAAAAGAGCACTGAAGAGTAGGGCGGATTGAAAATGCTAAAATAAATCAAAACTTTTGAGTTGAGGAAAAAAAACTTTTGGAGTGACATTCGACAACATTATTTCCAATTAATTCAAAAATGATTACTGAAATGACTGGAAATGATTACTAATGACTACTGAAAAAATTACGAAATTTAAAAATAAATTTGTTGTGCAATAAACTTCTTTTGAAAATGTGCAAAAACATGTTTTTTGTTGTATTGAGTCATATGCACACACTTAAAAAACATTGAATATGTCGAACCTGAGATTTATGCAGGTTGAACCAAAGAATTATTTTCTTATTTTGCTTTTTTGGAAAAAAAACTTTCATCCTGATTTACGATTATTGGAATTTCATATTTTTTGCGATTTTTGAACGTTATAAACACCACGAAAAAAATATTTCCCATGAATCAAAAATATTATCATGTTTCTTTGTTTCAAGCTATACAAATTTCAGGTTCGAACTAATCACAAAACATGTTTTTTAAAATATTCAAAAAATTCTAAATAAGGCAAATTTTTTATTTGAATTAAAAATTTTTTTAATTGTAACTTTTTTTCTTTACTTGTGTTGGATGTCGAATCACAATTTTTTATTGAAAGTATATTAATCATAGTAAGGAAGAATTGACAATTCTTGGAAAGAGATATTTATGAGAATGATGCTAAACGTGTCAAAATTTTGTATTTAACTGATTTTATTTTTTCTAGGTACAGATTTTCTTACGGGAAGAAATGATTTTTCTTACTAAATCAAGTGATAGACAGTGGTATCAAAAACTCTCAAGTGTTATTGTTTAGTAACAAAAATGATCAAACACTAAAAAGTGTTACTGTTCCTTTTAAAAAAACTATTTTCTCTACGAAATCATATTTAAAATAAATTAACCGTAATACTTTAATAAAAATGTGAAAACAATCAGTAAATTTAAATTATGAGATATAATTATTAAGTATATATTTTAATCTATTTTTCAAATTTTTTAATTTATTTATAATAATTCTTTCTAACGATAAACGATGTTTTATTATTATAATTTATTCTGATCCTCAATGACCTACATGACTGTCATGTATTCAAACTTTCATTAATTGTTGAAAAAATTTTCATAATGACTTATTAATCGACAATATTTAGTAATTTTCCATTATAAATATTATTGTAATAAAAATGTTCAGCATTTTCATTTAAGAGATAACATTTTTCTGTGATTTCGTCTTGCAAAGAAGTATTTATTTATATATAAATAAGTAATGACAATTAGGTTGAATCTTGAACTGAATATTTTTATTAATTAGGTGTGAATGAAGTCATTAAGATTATAAATCAGTTAATTGACACTGAGTAACAAATAACTTTTAGTTTATTTGTATAAAGTTCATAAAAAGTGAAAGTATAGTCTGCAGTTCGAAGATTTAGGCTAAAAAGATTTAAAGTAGTGTCTTGCGTTATAAAAATGTAGGCTCTAAAGATTCAAAGTAGCTTTTAGAGAGGCGTTCCAGCGTCAGCAGGTTCTAATGAGGATCTGCACGTTGAAAGTGTGGTCTAATTTCGGCTCGGGAACAATTAGGTTCGTGATAGTGATAAAAAGTAAATTTTAAACTTCAGCACAAAAAAGGGAAAATTTTCTGCCTTTTAAATTTAATACATCACATATATAATTCAGCATATATATATATATATATATATATATATGTGTGTGTGTGTGTGTGTGTGTATGTGTTTAATAATATATAGGATACAAATTCTAATTGAAATTAATCATAAAAATTGATAAATGTACTCGTATCAGGCCTAAAAGAAATTTTAGCGCGATATTCGCTGTTATTCATGTGCAATAAAAATTAAATTTGAAATTATAGGTTGTGTATATATTTTTACTTACCAATATAACTAAGGAAAACTGTTAATATATAGAGTTGGCTACTAATAAGCCTCATTTTCTCTAAGTTTTTTCAAAGTGGAAATATAAATTTATCGAGAACCTCGTTACCAAATTAACTGCAAAGAATATGCGACATTTCTTATAGGATTTATATACGAGTATATCAGTCAGTATCTCAGTTATCGT
The DNA here is from genome assembly GCA_035041075.1 of Acraspis erinacei. Lineage (NCBI taxonomy): Eukaryota > Metazoa > Arthropoda > Insecta > Hymenoptera > Cynipidae > Acraspis > Acraspis erinacei. The sequence continues at coordinate 9,848,942 of JAWWLR010000166.1, read as the reverse complement.
TTTAAATTGATTCAAACATTTGTAAGATATTTTTATTTGATCAGCAGTTGAAGAAACATAAAAATGATAAGTGCGTAAATACAAATTTTTCAAAAATTGATATAATGATTTGATTCATTTTTTTATTGTTGTGCTAACGAAAGACATAATTACTTATTACGAGAGCTAAATACGCATAAAATCGTTAATAATACCGTGTTGATTTCTTCATTAAACTGCGGTTGATTTATTTGACTCAGCTTTTTGGTATAGATATGACGACTTTTTCAATTCTTTAACTTCTTATTATCATCCTGTACATGCACAAGATGCATTTGAGAGAGGACTGTATTATTACTTAAATTTTCTTATAAGCATGGGGTAAAGTGCTTCAAAAGAAAAAAAGTTATATTTTACCTTTTATTAAATTTTAAGTTATACATAATTAATTCAAAATGTGTACAGATAAATAACATTAACCCATACTAAATTAAATAAAAATATTAAGCTGGAAAATTAAAACTTATAAATAAAAGTAAGCATTTAAACAAAGGCTTCCTCTTTGGAATATTTTTTTAACGACAATTTCGATCAAATTGCTTTAGAAAATTCTGTGGAAGTGATAATGTTTGTTTCTGTCGAATTTGATGTTATTATTTAGTAAGACAACTTATCCGTTAAGAAAACTTATCTGCTACCAAGAATCCTTATCTGGAATATATTCCATGATTATAATCATGTATTCTTGAGCTTGCTTGGATCGTCGGTGCAATTAATCGGGGTTTTATGTTAATATCCTCAGAAACTGTGAGATTAAAACTGAAAATAAACAGGTGAAAACCAACCAATTTTTCACCTGTGCTCACTTCTTTAGCCTAATCTATTTAACCGATTGACACCAAATTTGAATGAAAAGTATGTAGCAACAATATCTTGGAATATATTGCTAAGATTTCAGATATGTTGAATAGTGTTCAAAATTTTACATATTTAGTATAAAAATATACAATTCCGAAATGACATATATAAGTGATACAATTTTAAATACTGCTGCGAAGTCCATGGATGTGTTCACGAGTGTATTTATTTTTGCTCATTTTATGCAAATTTTGCTTCTCATATAGATATCAAATAATTTGTTTCCTCATAAAGGGAGGTTTTTCTCTAACAAAATGACAAACTGGATAGGTAAAATATTTTCAAGCTTATGCTTCTTTCTTATCAACAATCTTGTTTGCAGAAAATTAAAAAGCCCACCATTAATGTGTTCTGTGACAATAAACAAATTTTTAACTTATGGAAGTGATTAATTTCCAATTAAAACAAATGTTTTTTCATAGAAACGATAATTTGATATTTTTATCATTGTTTATTAAAAGTATTCAGATGCGCTGAGTAGAGTATCTTGATACACCATATGATTCACAAGCGTAACGATAAATCCTAACAATAAATAATATTGATTAAAGCAGAAGATTTTTAATATGTGAATTTTACAGATTTCCCTGAATGCAACTCGACATTGTTTTAAATGTTCTAAATTGTTAAAATGGTTTTAAATTTAATGTTTCAGTTTACTATTACGAATTCTAGAGCAAAAATTCTATTCTGACTCACCAGATACTGGTGAGTTATAATAGATTCAGCAATAGGTGAATAGATGCACCTTAAGGCGCTTCAAACGGCTGTCGAATTCGCTAGGGGCAAATTAAATCTAAACGGTTGAGTTGCTGAACGCCATATTTTAAGCACATAATCTAAAGGCAATTATACCGGTCGGTTCAGCTCGCTTTTTTCCGAAATTTTCCTTTTCTTTGTTTTTTGTAATTGGAAATAGACTGTATTTTCTCACTTGAAAGCCGCGTGCGAACTATACAGAAACAAGGTAGTATAGTGGTGCCTAAGGGCAGGTGCGGAAAGCTATGATTCATGCGTTAATTTTACAAGTTTATTGTAACCATGCAGTGATTAACAGTGCAATTTTACAATATTTGTATCAGTTTTATCATAGAAGTTTAATATTACCATAGGAATCAGTGTACATAAAATACCAGTGATTAACGTTGTAAATTTCAAGTATATTATAACCGGCATTACCTTGCACTTTTACTAGGTTTCTTTAAAATCACAAAATGTACTATAATATAATTCACATGGAATATTATTATTTTTTTAATTCCACTGCAGAGTAAAATTAATTGATGGGCGGATGCCACTCGACAACAACAAAAAACGCGTTATAGCGTGTTTTATGTATAGAATGTAATATTTATTTCAAATACCTTATCCGTTTCGTCTATAATGAAGTTGGGATAAATTCATTTTGCCATAAGTGTACATGTTCGGATGCGCGGTTTTATAACCGTCAGCTTTCTAAACTTTCTCCCCTATCAATACGCACGTAGGCTAATTCTGATATTTAGTGTATAAGGTGAATAGAAAAAGTTCCTCCTTGTGTGTGGTTGTTGTATAGAGATAGAGAAGAAACGTCCTTTATACTAGTTGAAAGTATAATATTTATAAATTGACTTCTGTAATTAAACAGTTATAATCTTACACCAATTTTGCTGTTATAAGTGTCTTTGTCTCAAGGTGGCCTCTGCCATTTTACATTGACAGTTGAATTTCATAAGAGGAACGTAAAATTACACTATCTGAAATTGACGTTCAGGGAATTTTCCTATATCCATGTGAATTTAAAGTATCACATTAATTTCCGACCATTGCAGTAAAATTACCACGTTAATCACTGGTATTTTTATGTCCACTGATTAATGCGGTAATTTTCAACCCCTTTTTTTACAGTGTATTCCAGAAAAACGTTCAAAAATACATACCTTTAAAATATAAATGTTAAATTTAAAATTGGAGAGATTTTAATTGGGATAATTTCCAATTTAAAGTTCAGTAACTCTTAACCTTTAGAATTAAAAATTCTCTAATTTTGATGATTAACATTTGAAAGTTCTTCAATTTGGGCGATTTAGAACTGAAAACTTGATTTGGTTCTTATAAATCATAAAAGTTATGAATTCTTATTTACACAACTATTATGCATTTACCTCACGCTACGCGCTCGGGCTTTGTATTTGTCCCACATTCATCCACAGACGTTTTAAAATTAAAGCTCAAAACATCGACCACTGAAATTTGGTGATGGCGAATTCTCCGTTCTTAAAAGTTCTTCGCTCACAAGCTTGAGCGCACCATGAGTGCGCGACTGTTGGTTCTCGCCCTTCGCGCTCGGTCTTTGCATTTCTCCACCTTTGTGCACAGACAGACCACTTAAAATTAAAGGTCAACGGATCGACAACTGTAATTTTGTGTATGTGAAGTCTATTTTGTTAAAGTTCTTTCGGCTTTAGCGAACCCATTCTCATCACGTATCGCGTGCTTCCCATTCCATTTTGTCAAAAATGTCAACTTTCCTAGATTATGTTCAACACTTTTATACCAAATTTAATTCATTTTTTATTACTGGATTTGCTTATTCAGATATTGCAAAATAATGTACAAATTGTATTCAACATTATTGCTTCAATAATTGTTTCTCATTTTGCACTAAATTTCATTCATAGCTGCGCTGGAAAATGTATCATTTCAATAAATTTATGTCATTACGACTCATATAGTGCATGGAAATTGAAACCTGCTTATTCTTATTGCCTCGTTTTTGTAATATTTTTATATCTTCTTTTTTATGATTAAAAGAAAATCTACTCTTTGTGTCTAAAAAGTATGCACAACAAATGTGCATATCCTTCTTGATAAAGAACTTTTTCTATTAATTTTTTTTCATACCTTGTATCGTTTTCCAAAAAATTTAATTTTTAATTTCTAAAGTTCTTTTAACGACTGAAATAAAAAACACGCATCCTATCAAAAAAAATTCATGAAAAATTTTTATATCTTTTTTGGTTCAATAAATTTGGTCTCATTTATTCTCGTAGCTTGTGTCATTTGTACATAAATTTATTTTTTCTTATTTTTAATGTTTTTTTTACGAATAAAACAAAAATTACTTATCATATAAAAAAGTACTTCATAAAAAATTCGTAAATCTTTTTTAGGAGCACAATTTTTGTCCATTCATTTCTTTTCGCATCTTGCTTTCATTGAACAAAAAATGGAATTATGGCTATCAAAATTTGAAGTTTCGATTTTTTTAACCAAATTCAAACCATTTTTATGATAATTTTGTAGGGCTTTCAAAAAGGAACGTTCTTTTCTCTTGGCTATTTTCCATATCAGGTTTTTTTAACATCAAATGTTCATTTTTGTTTGGTTTTTAGGATTTTCAAAATGCTATAACTTTGGTCATATTAATTTGATCCAAAAAAAGTCATGAGGATCAATTTTTCGTATGTTTGTGTACTATAAGTAGGTGTCCAAACGTCAAAATTTGATGAAATCCACGAATCAGTTTTTACATCACATTAATACCATCTCATTGATAGAAATTTGAAGTTTAGATTTTTTTAAGAAAATTCAAAAAATTGTTATTATAATCTAGTAGGGCCTTCAGAAAGGAATGTTTTTTCTTCTCTTGGCTTTATTCCATATCACACTTTTTTTGGCTTCAAATGTTCATTTACATTCAGATTTTTGGATTTTGAGAATGCTGTCAACTTTTATTTCATCAAACAAAGTCATGGGGAATAATTGTTCTTGTTTTTGTCTACTATATATAAATATATAAATATAAATATATATATATATATATATATATATAAATAAAATTTTCAAATCTTGAAAAAGTGGTCTCAATAATTTTGAAGAAGTTCTCACCTTTTGAATCTTTATCCAAATTAGCAGGTTAACGAACTCGATATTTCTTTTCGGGCCCATAAACATTAGATCAAAGCACAATCTAATCTGATTCGTCTTTCCAAAGTTATGCTATATACAGACGACAACGACAATGGCGACTAGAGACAAATAGAGACCGATGTAAAAACTTTGTTTCTACCTCAGACGGCCTCAATACGTCGACATTTGATGAAATCCGCCAAAGTCAGTTTCCACAATAAAGTAATACCTACTCATTATGGATAAAAATGTAATAATTCATTATTTTCTATCCTATGAAAATTTGAATTTTTGATTTTTTTCAAACAAAATTCAAAAAGTTGTTATGATAATCTTATAGGCCCTTCAAAAAGGAATGTTTTTCTTCTCTTGACTTTCGTCCATATCACGTTTTTTTGGCTTCAAATGTTCATTTACGTTCCGATTTTGAAAATGCTATAACTTTGACCATTTTTATTGTATCGATATTTCTTTTTGATCCCTCACACTATAGGTACAAGCATAATCAAATTCGATTCGTCTTTGGAATGTTATCCGATATACAGATGATAAAGACGACGACAGACAGACAGACACCGACGGAACAACTTTTTTTCTGAATCAGGAGACCTTAAAATGTCGACATTTGATGAAATCCGCGAAAGTCAGTTATCACATAAAACCAATACTTTCTCATTATGGATGAGAATGTAAAAAACTGTAATTTTTATGACTCACATTAGAAACTTCTTCAATTTGGAAGATTTAGAATTGAAATCTTGAAATATGATATTGAAAATTATAAAAATTTAGGAATTTTTATTTATACATCTTAAAAATGTATCTATTAAAAAATCGAAACATCATTTTTATTATATACATTAAGAAATGATGGATTTTCAATTATAAATCTTGAAGATAGACCAATTTCAAAAAGATGTTTAAAATCTTATGATTTAAAACTATAAACATTCAAAACTAAACAAGTTGAAGAATTTACAATATAAACATCTTTAAAATGGATCAGTTTCAAAAATAGAAATGTAAGACTTAAAATTTCATAATGTCTTTTGACAACATCTTATTATGATATAAATTCACATAATAACGCAATCATTTTTATAGTTCGTGTAGCGTACTCTATAAAGTGTTTTCAAAATAACTAATTAACACTTGTGTTAAAGTTTCTCGTGGTTTGTGGCTGATATATTTATTGCCTCAAGAATTATCACCAAAAAGCTGGACTGTCTAACATTGATACTTCAACCCTTTTAGAAATCTAAACTTTGGCACTATGCCTTTTTGTTGTAAAAAAAATTTGACGTTTATCCCCTCTTCCAGTTCAAATCTTTGGCGCTTACGTCTTTTGGAGTTAAAAAATTGGACAATTATGCACTTGTCTTGTGATAAAAATTGGTACTTCAGCTCTTTTGGAATTCCAAACTTTCGCACTTATGCTCCTTTAATGTGCACAACTTTATTGCTTAAGCCCTTTTAGAATTCCAAACTTTGGGGCTTAACGCCTTCTGGTGTACAAAACTTTGGCAGTTTATGTCCTTTTTTTGTATCAAACTTTGGCACTTATACCACTTTCAAGCTTTTTTCTTACTTTGATTGCCACTCATGCGTTCATTACTTTAGTATGAGGTCGAAGCGTAATAAACATTTAAATAAAAGAAGCGAAAATGAATCGAAATCCTTTAAATAAATTTAAAGTTTAGTGAATGTTTTTTTTAAATCTTTACCGTGCATAGTTACATAAAACCGATCATATCGGTCCACCTTGGATCCACCCTTTCAAAGTTAAAAATATGGACTTTAGACTTAAAATCAGATACCTGAAACTTTACCAAATAGCGATATTGAATAAAATCGTTTAAATTTTTACAATTTCGTTCTGCCATATTGGATACTGCATTTTGCATTTTGACATTATGACGGTAGATTCGAAATCAGCAGCCCGAAAAACACCGTACAGTACTTTTCAGTCTTATCGGTTTGGTTTGCCAATTTTGTCCGCCATATTGAATTAAATGTATTCAATAATACAAACTGATGTCAAAAAAATATTAAATTTAACCTGGAGTTTTAAGGTCTAAATATATTTTTAAAAAGCTTCTCCATATTTTTCTTCTATTCTTTAGTTATTCATCTGTAAATCCTAAAAACATTCACCCTTTTAAGTCATTCCTATTAAAACTCATGACGCAGGTGAGTGGAGGTTCATTGGTGACGATTTCTTTTCGATCTCGCTGGAAGGGGGCTTCGCATGAATAGTACGCGCTGCCTACAAAAAGTTCTACCAGCGTGGCGGGAACATCTAATTTGGGCTTTTGGTATGGTTTTCAAGAAAGACTACCATTTTCATGGGAATGCGTACCCACATATACATACAGAGATAATGTTCGATGAACTATGTAGGACAATTCAAAAACGTAAATGCTCCTTGCTCGAATTGCGTATGTTTTGAATTTATTAAAAATGTACCCCCTAATTGCCTTCAATATTTACATAAATTGTTTAATAAAATACAAGAATCGGAAAGCATTTGCTAAAGACTCAAATATTAAGTTAAATGTGTTTCTAAAGTGTACAATTTCTATCAAATGTAATTGAAAACCAGAAGTTGAATTTAAACCAAGATAGAACGGTTTATAAAGTCTACCTATTGTCATTAAATAAATGCATTAGTCTGCCTAAGTCGGTGTATTTATGTATGCTGAGCATGCTGGAAGTTTTTTTTTAGATTTTAAAATACATAAACGATAGGTTTGGGAGCTTCTACTACAGTTTGACTTAGGCTTCAGGAAATAAAGGAGTCGTATGGAGACGAAGATTTACATTTTCCGCCGCTAGGGTCGCTAGTGCGCGTGGAGATACACAAGACGACTGTTCCAACGGTTTTTTTTAAATGCCAGGTGTGTATGTGGCATTTGAGTGTAAAAATAAAGGAAAAAGTCACTTTCCAAATAACAAGAAACTAAGGAAACGGTAGATCATGACTCGTGTCAGCGTACAAGACATATCTCCACTCTCGGTGCTGCCATCTAAGCTGGGCTTGGAAAATCGCTCTCCTCATTGACAACTTACAAGTGGGACGATGGTCGTGGGGCCGAAGGCGTAGGCTTTGGACTCACTCTGTCGGCTTGCGGGTTCGATTCCCGCCTCGCACTCTGGAAGAGCCTCGGTGGCCCA
>JAWWLR010000166.1:9727240-9738173 GCA_035041075.1 Acraspis erinacei | reverse complement strand
AATAATTTGAGCGTTGCCAAAGATAACAAATATTCTTTAATGGTATTTATTTAAGAGTGACTACACAAATGTAAAAATATTTTAGCTTCTTTACAAAGTCTATTTGATTAAAAAATGTCACATTTAACAGTTCTTTATTTAATAAAATTGTAATAGAAAAGAGTATTTTATGATTTAAAATATTCCTTGTTTTTAATATATTATAGATATATCTAATAATTATATTTATTATATAGTAGCATTATATTGTAAAATGTCAATATAAAAAAATTAGTTCTTCATCTCTGTATTTAAAAGTGTTGAATATCCGGACCTATTAGAAAATAATGAAAAAAAGAATAGCAAAACCAAAAATTACCGAAAACAATGTTCGAAAATATAAATTAAACAATTATAAATTGACCGAATTATAACTAAATAATAAGTTAAATTCCCATAAATGTTTCTATTCCTGAAATTTAGGATTAGCGAAAATAACTAATAGATTATTAATTGAATTTGATAATTCTTTTATTTCATAAGTCGGTCTCGAAGTAGATGAATCTTAGTTTCGTATATTTTTAAATTCTGAATTTTATTTTCTGGCCATTAAAAATCATGTTATGTGAAATTTTGAAAATTTCATAGTTCTGTAATAATATATTTTTGGCAATTTTTCAGTAATTTGTGTATTCTTTATGTATTTTTAATTATTTTTTAGAGGTTCTGAATATCCATGAAATTGGTTTGTTTGAATTATGTCAATTATTGCGCTTTCTCTTATATTAAAAAAAAATCATAAGTAAGTACATAAGTCTCATTTACTACCTGACTCTACACTATAAAGAAAAAATAATTTTAAGGGGCTTTTCATATTTATTTTGTATTTTTTATGCATTTTTCCCATCAAACTGTATGGTTTTGTACAACATATTTATTGCTAGTTCCGCCGCACGGTCACTTCCAACTCTCGTGACAAATTTTTTAAATTGGGCAGTTTAGCGGAAGCAACCCCTGGAAAAAATGTATACATGACAGTATAATTTAATTTAAAACAATAATTATCCGCTCACTAAGTGTGCTTTTTAAACTGATTATTGAAATAAGCTTGGTTTTAATTATGGATCACGATCTTATTTTAAGCATCGAAGAGACGACGTGAAGTAAATGAAATGTGCATCCTCGTAAGATGTGCGAAACTGAAAATTACTGAGTGTTTGTGCAGACGCCAGGCAAAGAAGGCGCCATACGTGGCGGTTAATTTAAAATTATACAGAATTAGCACTGCCTGTAAATTGAGAAAATCATTTAAAAAATAACATTTCTGCTGTTGCACATAGCAGAATTGAGACAAATTTTACTTAATAAACTAAAGGTCAAAGAATCGGCAACAATAATTTGATGATTGTGAATTCTCTTTTGTGAAAGCTCCTTCAGCTTTAACTAATACATTTTAATCACCTGTTTCGTGATTCGCACTCGAGTTTGTCCGTCAAATTGTATATGATTTCCATAAATGTATATTATTAAAATTCATAACACGCATTTACATTAAAACACACGTAGTTTCATTTTCTGGTTTTAAAAAGTGCATATTCTTGAAAAAAAAGCTTTTGTTATTAAAAATTTTGTTGCAACTTCTGCCCTTTTTCACAAACTCAATTTTTTAATTTCCAATTTTATTTTTACGATTTAAAAGTTACACATGCGGTATACACAGTAGCCTGAATGTTTTTTAATTTCTAAATTATATTCCTAGCCTCAATGACCCAGACTTTCTCAATTGAATTTTCTACCACATTGTATTCCATAACGCAGATGTGGTGCTCTATTGCATTATCTCCTAATAGTTTAATGAAAAGAGCGTCTCCTATTTTTGGATTTTCCATTATTTTTTATGCTGTGAAAATTGAAGTTTTCGATTTTTCAAGAAAGCTCAACAATGCTATAACGCTGGTAACTTTTGCTTTTGTAACGAAAAGTAAATCGGATAAATTGTTTGAATTTTTAAATACTATGAATATCCGTACAGAGAATTTTTGAATTATGAAAGAAGTGGTCTCAAAAATATTCAAAATGCGCTAACTTTTTGAATTTTCATCAAAAATTCCTGACTAACGAACTTCGCCTTTAGTGTAGAACAACAAAAGAGTATACCAAAGTCCAAACTAATAGATTAATTTTTTCAAAAGTTATCGTGCCCACAGCCGGCCAGACGTATATACATACATTCACACATATACATAAATGCAGGTATACATAAATACAAAAGTACATAAAGCCAAACAAACAGATGTAAAGACAGACAAACACATCCGTAAGAACCTGTTTTTCGAATTTAGAGTATCTCAAAACGTGGACATTTGACAAAAACTGGGGGGGGGGGATCAAATTTTACACAAATATAATACCTTCTCTGATGAAAATGTAAAAATGAATTAATTTGCATCCAATAATTTTTGGATAGTTCTGTTTTGGGTTTTAATCGTAAAAAACTAGCAAAAAAAATTTTTTTAATTTAACTTTTGGAAGCACCCCACACGAGACGAAAAAGAAATTAAAAGATAAAAGTTGTGATGAAAATATGCCCACACAGCGGGTTATTTGGCTTAAAATGTTCATTTTCAATTTTTTTTAAATTTTGTAAATGCTATATCTCTTTGAACTTTTGGTTTTATGAAAAAGTCATTCGGACAAATTGTTCGCATTTTTGAATGCTATGAATATCCGTACAGAGAACTTTTCAATTTTGAAAAAGAAGTATCAAAAATATTCAAAATGTGCCGATTTTTTGAATTTTTATCCAAAATGGTTGACTGGTTAAATGTCCTTTAGTTTATGACATTAAAAAAGTGTACCAAAGGCCAATTTAATACATTAATTTTTTCAAAAGTTATCGTGGAAACACACAGCCATATATACAGCCAGTCATACAGACACACAGTCATACAGATAAACACATTCGCAAAAACCTGTTTTTCGGATGCAGGGGCTCTCAAAGTTTTGGGGATTTGACAAAAACCGGGTTGGTCAAATTTTACACAAATATAATACCTTCTCTGAAGAGAATGTAAAAATGATTATTTTATAGGTATATAAATTCAATAATGTACTTTCAGGACCATCAGAAAATAAAAACTCAAAAACTGAACTTCTAAATCATATCATTTTTTGTAGATTTTGTTTACTAATAAGACACAGCATGGGATAATGTGCTAGTTCAGATTCCAAACTGTTTGGTTTGCCTTGTAGAATCAATCTTTCTGTGGAGCGTTGAGCATTTTATTGTATTTCTATGCTTGTATGACATTTATTTACTACAAGAAATCGATTTGGATATAATTGTACTTACCAGCTTTTTTACATGCACTAGTTTCACACACCTTGTTTGTCGTTTGGCCTTTCCCCTTGTCCTCATCGTGTTCTTTGGTACTTGAAGCTTCAAGAAATTCACACTTGTACAAAATACAAAAGAGTAAAAGAAAATCGAGAATTCGAAATCTCGCCATATTTAACAGAATTAGTTATTTCCTTCAACTCGTAATTATCGACTAACGTTTATTTCTGGGCTGCTTGCCCTTTATATAAAAAGTGTTGTGGGCACAATAGTAAAAACATGATGAATTGGAAAAAATTTACCTTGCATATGCCGCATTGTACGAGAATACATGTGTCCATAATCATAGTCAAATATTTGACCCACTTACAGCAGTTTAACTGAACTTATTATTCAGCCGTTCCAAGCTGTAAGATTAAAATAAATGACAAAAATTGTCTAACTACATGCACAGAAAAGTTATTTTTAAATTGTAAAAATTGTGTCTTGATCTTATTTTATTATATATATATATATGTCATATATATATTTTATATATTTAATTTTTTTATATGTCATACATATATATATATATATATATATATTTTATACTATATATACAATATATATATATAAAATCCCAATTCAAAAATAAGTATGTTAAAATGTAGCAAATAAAGATTCTAAGTATATATGATTAATAGGGTGTTCAGAAAATGCATGTCAAAATTCTTTGCATGCTATAGGGTAACGATCCATCCATTTTATTCCAAATCCAAAAAAAAAATTCACTAATTTTAATTTTTTAATTTTTCTTTAATTTTGACAGGTGCCAGTTTTGAGTTGAAGTTTGCCATGCAAAATGCACGTGGAAAAATCACTTTTGTGAGTTTTTAGAATAATTTTTTTAGGGATTGAAAAAATGTGACGGGAAAGTATGGGGACCTGTAGAGAATTATCCAAAGAAGAATTTCATGTATCAGACTTATGGGTTTGACACTCCTAACACACCCTCACGAGTAACTGAAAACTACCTTTAAAACCAAAAATGTCAATTCTTCATAAAATCGACCTTTTGATCACTGCATTCTCATTTTTTTTACTTAAAATTATTAATCTTGGTCTAGTGGAATAGGTATTATAAGTTGTTAATTATTTAAACAAATGAAATTTTTTTAAATAATGTTTGTCCAATAATTCCGCTTTTTCCGTTAAAACTTATTACTATTGGTGTGGTTGAATATTTATTGACATTAATTCATTAATTTTCAATTGTTTAAACCATCGGAATTTCCTGTTTTTATGTTTTTGAAGTTTTTTAAATACAAATTATTACTATTGGTCTAGTGGAATATTTAACAACATTGGTTATTTAATTTTTAATTATTCAGTCAATTCAATTCAACTAATAATCTGTTTAAATAATTAAAAACTAATGAACCAATATTGATAAATATTTAACTAGATCCACAGTAATAATTTTTATGTAAAAAAATTCTAAACGAAATTACTTAAACAACTTCCATTTGTTTAAACAATTAAAAATTAATGAACCAATGTTCTTAAATATTCCACTAGACTAATAGTAATCATTTCAAGGGGGAAAAAGCAAATAATTTTTGAAAAAAAAATTTAAACAAATTCCATTTGTTTAAATAATTAAAAATTAATTAGCCAATAATAATAAATATTTCAGTAATCCAATTAGAATAATTTTAAATAAAACAATACTAGTATACATAAAATTCTTCATTGGATAATTCTCTGCAAGCCCCTATAATTTACCATCACATTTTTGCAAACCCTAACCAATTATTCCAAAAACTCAAAAAAGTGATTTTTCCCGATGCATTTTACATGGAAAACTTCAAGTTAAAACCGGCACCTGCAAAAATAAAAAAAAATTAAAAATTAGCGAATTTATTTTTTTGGATTTGGAATGAAATGGGGGGATCGTTGCCCTCTAAAAAAAGAAGCATTTTTTAGCCAACCTAATGACTAACTTATAACCCATATTGATCCATCTTAATTTTAAGATTACGAATAATTCTTATTTTCTTAACTTTTTTCAAATTATAAATTTCACAATATGACCTTCCTATTAAATAAATAGATTTAAAATTAATATATACAGTCCTGAATATTCTTCTAACAAGCAAAGATTTTTCTATTATGGAATTAGGTAATATATCGAATAGTCAAATTAATAAATTTTAACTGATGTTTAGTGGCTCATTTTTCGCTAATCCAATCTGTATCATTTCACTAGCAGTTAGTTTAATTTTACAAGTTTTACTTTAGTGACCAATATATACTTTTTTAAACACTCAAGTTTTTTCTAAGCCCTTAAAGTAATTTTGCCATTTATTTTGTGCGGGGTTCTTTAGAGTTAAATATAAAACAATATGTTAAACAGATACATTTTCAACTGAAGACTTGAGCTATCTATTTTTTAAACAGAAATTAATTTCAATTTTTCATTCTAACTTAATTCATTCATCCATATCAATTTCTTCACCAGAAATGGTTTTTCCGTGAAGATGGAAAAAAAATTTAACTAAATTGTTGAATTGTCTAGTAAAAGTTTACGGTTAAAAAATGTCTGAACTGAGAAAAAAAGAAGAATTTTCAGATAACCAGTTTTTTACCAGCAGTTTTTTTAGAATTTTTTCAGCATTTTAGTTAGAGGGAAGGCAATAATCACATAAAGTTAATAAAAATTATTTTAGAAAAAATTAATTATTATATTTTCAAATATTTTCTGTAAATAATGGTAGAACGTTGCGGTTCTCATATAGAATTTTCCGCTTTCTGTCGACTTTACATAATGCGTGGACATATTACGGCATTTTAGCCAACAAAAGTTGTTTAAGTAAATTATTATTGTTTATAACTATATTTGTATATAGTAATATTTGAAAGTTACGTTTTTGTATACATTCTAATTTTTTCCCACTTTTTACTTAGTGAGGTGATAGTTAATTCAATTCAATAAACATAATTGTAATTTTTCTTGAACTTTCAGATTTTCTTTGAATTTTTAGTAATGCACAAATTCTAAAAGAATATCAACAAATATCAATTTTTACACATTCTGTCTGATGTTTATTTATTAATTCTTTATAACTAAAATGACAAAGCAAAGGTAAAACTTTCATTAAAAAATTGAAATATTATAGAAATAATGAAATAATAATAATAATAATAAGTAATAATAATGATAATCAATAATAATAAATTGTCTTAATACTATGTTTTTTACCTTAAGTTGATTATTATCTCGCTTTAATTCAGCATCCGGATGAATTTTAAGAGAAATATAATTCTGATTTTAACTTTAAAAAAATGTATCAGTTATTTATTTTTCTTATTTGTCATCGAAAATTACAATTATTTAGCAAACTTTGTACTAATTATTTGCCTTGAATGCGTAATGGATAATTTGAGGTTTCAATAAATCCAAATTGCTAAAATTTGAATAATTAATAGTTATTGATTATTTGAGAAAATGTGAAAAGTAGAATAGAAAACTCGAAAAAATGAATGAAATAACGAGACGGTGTAATATTCTTAACTCCAATGAAATAATAAGATCATATTACGACACTGAAAACCTCACGTTGCTGGCCTCAATTTTAAACGGTTGCCTTCTCATTGTTTGAACAAAGTTCTAACAAAGTTTAATCAGTCTATCTATGCGCTAATCTTCGACGGAAGTTCTATTTTAGATTGTCGAAGTTTTCTTTTGTAAATTTTCTTCATTTCCATGTAAAATTGCAATTATCCAGCAAAATTTGCACAAATTATTTTCCCTAAATAAGCTTTTCCTTAAATACGTAAGGCATAGACTGCCTAGAGAAGATTATTTTAATTTGTACAGCTTTTTCCTAATGCAAAATGATACTTTGAGGTATCTCTAAATCAGGGGTCTACACTAGAAGTGTTTGAAGTTGACACCCCCCCCCTCCAATGTGATTTTTTTATTTAACATCCTATAAAGTTATATCGGTTCACTAAGGTTATTAAGATGGAAATAGGTACTAAATTAATTATAACATTAAGGGTCAGAATGCGCTAATTTTTAACAGAATTCTGGTTTCAGTAACTTTGCCAAAATGTTTAGTCTTGAATAAGGATTAACTTAAGTCCAAAGAGGTTTATTTTTAATTTAAGGCTTTTTTTACGTAAAAGATACTTTATGGCCTTTTTTAATCAAAATAGAGATTAGTAATACATTAATAATTTAATTAATTGAGAGAATTACTATTTCAGTAGTAAACAACCGCTAATTTTTTGGGCCATGTTAGAAGTGAGTCACGGGTCCAGATTCCTACCTCACCGACACTTTTCTTATTTCCTAACTTATTTTCCAACACAGTGCCACATAGATTGGAAATTTTGGTATAATAAAAGAGACTCTAAGAAAGATCGGTCTAGTCCTAAATGTTAATAATTATCAAACAAACAAAATTGTTTACAAAAAAACTTTTTTAATAATTATAATGTTTTAAGAACAGATCCACCTTCCTTAGTGCTTCTTAATTAGAATCCCAAATTTTCGACTCAATGTGGCTCATGGTGTGGGTCACGTGACCCACTCGTTACATCATCTTAAGACTGTATCTATAATTAAAAAAGTTCATAAAATGGAAAAAGTGTAAGGTAGACAAATTTTATGAAATAACCCGATCATGTAACATTTTCCACTCTAATGAAACAATAAGAAGGCTTAATTCTGAAAGCGCTAATGTGTCCTAGCCTGCTTCCATTTTCCAAATGTTGCCTTGTCCTTGTTTGCACACATTTAAGGAAAATAGGAATTTTTTTAAATTAAAAGTGATCAATAAGGTCTAAATTAATTATATATTCAGGGTCCACATGTCCTAACTTCCAACACAAATCTGTTTTCAATTTTTCAAATTTTGCATAGATACATATTTATTTTTCTATATCTTCATATAATGTTGCAATCCTTCAAGAAAGCATGGTTTCATAAAAAATATATTGATTAACAGGCTGTAAATAAATAAAGGCTCGTCGTACGATAAAATGGCACACGAATAAAAAAGGAATGGAAGTTTATGTTTATGTGAAACCTTCCAAAAAATTTATTTTTAATCATATAAACAACTTCTCCACGGAAACTTGTTTGAAATTGAAAATTCCGTTATACTCTTTCCCCCAAACGTGAAAAAGTATGGAGTTGGGTTTAAAATTTCGAGTCATTCGGTTTAAAAGAAAAAAGTTACGGCGAGTTTAGTTTAAAAAGCGCATTGATTTCTGCTCATAAAAATTTGCGGTTTACTCGAGTAGTTTTTCTAAATTTGAGTTTCACATAACTTGTCACGTCATTTTATCTCGAATGAGGATCGAGGGATAGAAAACCTAGCGTTATTTTAATAATCTTATTTATCATGTAATTATAATCTTAATTTGTTATATTTACTCAAGCTCTCTCTATATATATGGTACTAAAATTTTATTAAATAAATAAGAGAGAAGTTCCTCGCCGATGATTAGCAGTTCCTAAGCTCATTAGAATGGTCAATTATTCCAAATTCTTTCGGACATCCCAAATATTGCATGAACTTATTTAGTTGAAAAAATTCGGCAAATTTGAAAAAGTGTGAATACTTACCTATTTTTCCAAATTTTTGTTTATCATATTTTAATTAATTTCAGGAATAGACATAAGAATATTAATGGTATTTTTTTCATTATGTAGCAAGCCCGGGAAGGGGGGGGGCAGACTGATCGAAACAATATAAAAATGATTTTGTTGTAAAATGTTATCTTATGTTCTCTTTGACTACCTTCTAGAGTCTGGACTAGAGTCCAGGAGATAGTAAACGAGTACGCCACCTGTTTAGTCGATGAAACCCCCTTATGGAGATTCTTTTGAGCGATTAGACTGACTGTTGACTTCGCTGAACCATTGATAGCCCAGAAGTCTTGTTGCTCGAGGGAATAGATTAACTTCCTCGATTATTCTAGATTGATAGTGGAGGTTATAACTCCTGTTACTTGGATATGATAATTATCCCCGAATACTTGTAAGATTGAATCATAGACGGAGTTCGTTATTAACTATCGCTTAATAAGGCATTTTGGAGTCTGTTCTAAACTGAGGGGAGGACAAAGCATAAAAGTGGGGGTAAGAAAACAGGATAGCCAAACCTGAAAGCGCAGATGCTGTCTAATCCTAAATTTATAAATGGTGTTGTCGACGGTCAGACTAAACGTAGGCGTGGTACGGAAGCTATTGTTCAAAAACCTATTAGGACTTAGGCCATACAAGTTTGGCACTGAAATAAGTAGAAATATAAATTCATGAATCGAAGGGAACAATGAGAACCCAATTTTAATGTTTAACTAAAGTCTTTGCAGGCTCTAAAAGATCCTTGCCAATATATCTGAACTCAAGCTTAAATAATAAATTCTCGAATAAGATATTTACAATACTATATTACAAATTCTCGGATAATGATACAGATCTCAACATGCCGGCCCCCTTTGAACTGCCGTGTTCAAAAGATTCGAATTTGATTATAGGAATAATAACCAATCTTAGACTACACAGGTTTAATGAATGGTCACTTTAGGTATGAGATTGATATAAAGAATGGAAAAATTTAGAACATTAGCGATTAAGCATTCAATGAAAATTATCAGACACCTTAACGTTAAGAAAATCATTGCATTTTTCTAAAAAGCAAAAATGACATTGGATAAACATATTGCGTGCAAGATTAGTTCTAATTCGAGAAACTTAACACTAATCGTTGTCAATCGGCAGAGGAGATAAGTTTTTTAAGCTACGCATACGCTCGCCGTTTTCGGTTTTGAGAGTTACTACGCGGACATCTCCATCTTCTCCCGGATGCGTGTCGATAACACGCCCAAGCATCCAACGCATGGGAGGCTCATTGTTATCACGGATCGTTACAATATTACCTATTTTAATATCAGTGGTGGCACCCTTATGCAACTTTTTCCGCACAGTCAACTCGTGGAGATATTCTTTGTTCCACCGATTTCAAAAGTGTTGTTTCACCTATTGGACTTGCTGCCAGGACGAAAGACGTGGTATAGAAGCTACTGTTCAAAAACCTGTAACCAAATTCTAAATTTTAACTAAAGTGTTTACAGACTCTAAAAGATCCTTGCCAATATATCTCAACTCAAGCTTAAATAATAAATCCTCGAATAAGCTATTTACAATACTATATTACAAATTGTCGGATAATGATACAGATCTCAACACTTCGCCCTTAAGTGGGCTGATATAAACAAAGATTCTTGTCGATATACTGTAACTAAAAATAAACTAATAACTAATAATAAACTAATATAAATATAAATAAATAATAATAAATATAAATAATAATAACTAATAATAAATATTTTATTTTATATTTATTTTATTTTCTACACTTTTCTTTTTATTTTATTTTCTTTTTTTTTTTTTCTTTTATTTATTTTTTAATTATTTTATTTTTTTTGTGCCTTGATAAGGGTGCTAAGTGAGTACCGAAACGTTGATGATTATTTTTTTAATATATTTTTGTGGTGATTTGATAGTGGTAGAAATAAAGAGGACGAAAGAAATAAAAAAAGAGAAGGAAGGGGATTTGGTTG
>JAWWLR010000166.1:9705677-9717625 GCA_035041075.1 Acraspis erinacei | reverse complement strand
TATGATATTGACATCAAAAGATTTTCAAACATTTTTATAAGTACCAGTTCATCTCAGGTTGTAATTAAATGATGCTGGCATGATTATAAGGATAAAATTAAATTAAATTAAAAAAGCTGAGAATTTAAAAAAATTTTGAAATTGGAATTTTTGTATGTTTTCATCAAAAAATATTTTTATTTTCAATCAGCGAAAGTTAAATTTTCAACAAAAAAGCGTTAACATTTTTTTGTTGAGCTTTCAACAAAAGGATGACTTTTTAATAAAAATTTAAAATATTTAAGAAAATAATGACACTTTAACCTATTCATGAAATTTCCTACCAAAAATATAATAATAAACTTTTTATCCAAAAAAATGAACATTCAACGAAAACTAGCTGGATTTTCTTATTGGGTTTTATTAATTAAGTTCGAATTAAAACGAAAAAAACAAGATAAATGAAAAGTCGCAAAGACGGTAAAGCCTGCGACAAATTTAAAATGCATTTTTTAACACTTTAACAATATTAGCTTAGATAATTGGTAAATTTTCAGAAATGTATATTAGTTTATATCGCATTATATAAATATTAATGTAAGCATTCATATTATATTAATATTTATATATACATATACATTAATATTTATATGTACATATGTTTATATATTAATATAGAATTAAATGTTTACATTGAATACTCAGGCGCATTTTTTAAACATTTGAAATTTTCCCACCTTAATATGTAATGCTTTTGAAATATGGAAACGTTCTCAAAGTTTTATGAAACTTTTATTTGTGCGAAGTTTTATGAAACTTGACAACCTTAAGTTGAGCCACTAATTCCGACAAAAATTTTAATATCAATATAACATTATATATGTACATAAAATGTTTATATTTTATTTTGATACAATATTTCTATTAAATTTTCTAAATCATCGATGATTGATATGCCGAATATTGGTATCATCCTCAGATAAAATAATTTGGCATTCCTTATAATGTAATAAGTCATATTTCCTGTATTGTGTATAAATTTCGAAAGCCTTTCTGTAAAAAGCTGGCAAAGGTTCCAGTCTTGCCTCTTGTGTTAAGGAATTGTAAAAATCATATTGCTTTAGACCTAAGTTATGTGCTTGCCATTTTTTTGAAGTTTTTAATGTAGAATCTTTCAGCATTTCTTCCTTTGATGGTAGAGTAAATTCTTTTTTGAGCAAGGCCTGAAAATACTGGGCCTGTGAACAAGTTCAAATATTATTTTTAATTTATTTTCATTTACAATATGATATATATACTAAAAAAATGATGTTACCTTCACATGAAACATATTAAAAGCAACCACGAATGTATTTATGCCCATAAAACACATAGTTGGAAAATGAATATTGATCGTATGTTTGTAAAGCGGATATACGTAATTATCGTCAACTTTTATTCCGCAACTTTCATCCAAAAATGGAAAAGTTTGCTTATAACCAGTGCAGTATATCAGGTCTTCAGCAAAAACAGAATTTCCATCTTTTAAAAAAAAATCATTTTTTTCTACTCTCTCGATTCCAGCTACTTGAATCATCGAAGGATGAAGTCTTGCTGTTATTCTAAAAAGAATCAATTAGTTATTTATTTTTAATTATTTAAATATATTTACTTATTTATTTCCTAGAATTTTGAATATTAACTTTTCACGATTGTGACTCAAATAAACTTTATCAGCGTGTTCAGATACTTCGACACCAATGTCGATGCCAGAAACACCAGCTCCTAAAACGATCACAGTTTTTCCGGAAAATTCTTCTGATTTTCTGAATGTATGACTGTGAAACTGTCTTCCAGGAAAGGTTTCAATTCCAGGGATTTCCGGTATATGTGGATCTGAGTATTGCCTGCATGAAAATTATTTAAATTTAAAATTGAGACGGATCACAGCGATTCAGTAATTCAATTTGGTCCATTTCCGGACCAGGTACCTTTGTACTGTTCGTTCAATGCGCGGTTTTCCCTCAGGCAGTAGTTTTACTGCTGCGAGTCTGTTCAGCGGGAATCCTTTGTACCTAATGCGGACTAAAACGCGGAATATAAGATTTTTAAACTTTAGCACTTGATAATTTATAAAAATAATATTCTAAATTTACGAATTATAACGATTCAAACGATATGTTATTTTATTTAAATAGTGGAAGGTTAAAGAAAAAATGTGCAAGTTTATGTGAAATTTCATGGACAATTTTTCAGCATATTTGACTCATATGAAATAGTGTGGATTTAATTTATTGTTGCAACATTTTACTTAACTTGGGTAAATTCTGGAAGCTAAAATTTGGCTAGATTTAAAAACTTCTTAACTTACTTCATAAATTTGATTTCTTTCTCAAACAATCACATTTCTCAAAATTAACCTTGCATAATTTTAAACTCCCTATGCAATAGTATCTATAGTCTCATTCTTAGCCTATTTTGAAAATTCATTAATAAGAATCATAATTTTTTTTTTCTTGACTAATCACATTTTTGAAAATTATTCTTTTAACCCTTTGCTTTAAAAATTTTGTTTTTGTTTGATACAAAAAATTAATAAAAAAAATGAAAATTACACATAATATTTCCCACTATTTATAACTTTTCCGCCTGACGAATTTTATGCAATTTTTCACGAAAATGAATTAAAAATACTATTTTAGCACACAGAAAACAGAATAAAAAATATTTTCATTAGTATATGTTCAGTTACAAGTACAGGAATATCACTCGTTGTTTCCAGTAGTTATCACACGTTTATATTTTTGATACCTGTAGTTTTTAGATCTTATTTTGATTTGTGCATTTCTAAAATTGGATTGAACTGAAAAATTTTCGATAAAATTTCGCATAAACTTGAACCTTTGTTTTTTAATTTTAAACTTTTCCAGTCAAATAAAATATCGTTGAAATTTTATTAATTCGCACATTTCTAATATTATATGTATCTGTAAATTACCAAGTGCTGAAGTAAAAAAGTATTATATTCCCCATTTTAGTTCTCACTAGGTACACAGTACTCCAGCTGACCTGGCTCGGCGGAACAAGTTCGGATGAGATAGGGGAACCGCATGCAGGTAGCTGGGGCGATCGTCCATTCGCCGACGACTACCTGCGGACCCTTCCGCCTCTACTGCACTTGAATTATCATTATACTACCATATCCCAAGTAAATTACTTAAAGTTAGTTATACAAAAAACTCTAAACTTGACTGTTCTTAAATGTACCCGAAAATCCTTACTTTTTCTAGATTTTTCAGTCTGCAAAGCACGAAAAGTTTGTTACATAAATTTCTTCAAGCTCATTTACGTAGAACTCTTTTAGCTTTCATATGACTATTTTTTATTGCGCTAGCATTTTCTTTGCTGAATTATTAAGCTTCAAAGGCAGATGGCTATCATTTTCTCGCCGATAGTAGACATCAGTGCAAGAGGGATATTCGCCGCTGACAAGTGCACTAGAGGCGGAAGGGTTCCCAGGTAGTCGTCGGCGAATTGACGACTGCCTGGTAGCTGGTGCGAAATTTATTGTCTTCTGTGCTTCAATATTAGCTAAAAAAGGGGATTTCTTCAATTATACTTTCTTAGAGTGTGCGAATATAAGCTACTTTTTTTAAAGTATTAAAAATGAGCCCAAATTCCTGTTTATTAATCGCAAGCTTCACAGTCCTTCCCCTATTTCCCTCTTTTTTTCTTTTTCACATTTTTCCAGTTGACTGCGAACTAAATTAATAGAGCCAAATAAGATAATCCAACTAATTATTATGGTTAAAAGTTCATTCTTCAGGGTCGAAAAGTCTAGCTTTATATTGATGATTGAGAAATCATCTTTTTCGGGTAAAAATTATATTATTTAGTTAAAAAGTTAATTATTTTGTTAAAAATTCATCTTTTGGGATCAATCAAATAATTTTTATTTAAAATTAAAACCTTTCTTAGTAGGAATATAAACTATTGCATTTTTCGTCCAGCATGTTATCTCTTTGGTGTAAAATTTAACTATTTTATTGAAAATTCGCTTTTTTGGACTAAAAATTAAATTTTTTGTTGAAAATTGATCATTTCGAATTTTTTGGTTCGTCTTTTTGGCTTCGAAGTTCAGCAATTCGTTTCTCTTTTTTTTTATTGGCAAATCAACTATTTTGTTGAGAGTAGTTGGAAATGTAACTATTAAAATGTAAATACAACTATTTGTTTAAAATTTTTAATATTTAGTCCCAAGTAAACCTTTTTGTTGACAATAAAAAATTTTGCTTGTAAAGTCAACTATTTTGTGAAAATGTAGTTTTTTGTCTTCAAAATTCAATAATTCGATTTAAAAAATTTCTTTTTTAAATGAAATTTTTTATTTGTTTGGAAAATCAACTATTTTGTTAACAATATGTATTTTTTCAGTAAATTTAACTATTTTTTGCATATAAATTTAAAAGCTTTCTTGGTTGAAATATCAGTTAGTACAGTTTTCTTAGAAAATTGGTCTTTTTGGTTTTAAATTTTAACTATTTCGTTAAAAAGTCATCATTTTTGGTAGAAAATTCAACTTTTTGATTCTACATTCGAATATTTATATCGTTGAAAGTTTCCTTATTTGTTGAAAATTCATATTTTTGAACTGAAACTTCAACTGTTTTGTAGAAATTGGTATTTTTTAGATAAATTCAATTATTTTTTACTAATACTAATTAAACAGTTTGGTTCAAAAATCAACTATTTTATTGAAAAAACCTTTTTTTATGAACTTTCCAATTTTAATGTAAAATACATTAATCTTTTTTAAAGAATTTGTTTCCCTATTTCGTGAAGAATTTCTTTATTTCATCTATTTTAGCAGTATTTTGGCCTGTGAAGCCTGCTTCTTCCACAAAGAGATTTTGTATTTGAAACTACGGCATTTATTTATCTTTCGGCTTTAGTTTCTAGATTTGAATCCTTAGAAATTTTTTCGCCCTCAACGATGTCCTTCAAATCTACAAAATTAGAATATAAGTGCTTTAGAATATATCTGAAATTGGTATCATAAAAAATTAAAAAAGAAACGCTTCCAAAGCTTCCTTTTTTATGATGTCTTGAATTTCTGTTTATGATATAAAAAATGAATCAACACCTTGTAACAAAGAAGAAAAATTGGGTAGGAATTCTCGATTTTAGGTGTTATATGGGATTTTGCAAAATTAGGAGAAAAAACGGGATTAGGTAAGAAAGGGGATGAGTGATCCCTGAATTCTATTTATCAATTAGAAAAACTGTTTTAAATATTACCGTAATAGTACATTGTGTGAAAATGCAAGAGGTTCTTTATGTTCTACTTAAATTAAAAATCGCTATTAGAAAAAAACTCTTTTTTTAAATATGACAATTTCTTTAAGATTTCGAAAAATTAAACAATTAAAATAATGTGAAAAACTCAGTAACGGTAGACAGTTAGTATTTTTTAATCAATCGATTACGACATACCCAGAACCGACTATCACTGCATCAAATTCCTTTTGTACAATTTCTTTCGTCTTTACATTTTTTATCTGAACATGCCAAATGATAATTTCCTCATTATCAATATGGATAGTTTCAGGCCGCACTTTTTCTACTTTGATATAAAACTGAAATATGAAAAATAATCAATTACTTCCGTACATTATCGCTATGTTTTATTTTTATAATTTTCTGTTATTAATTTATTATACCTCACCGTAATGAATTTTCGAATTTGAAAATGGTCTGCATAATCATGCAGATAAGACAAAACTGTTTCATGGCCTACGAAACTTGCTTTTTCTGCTTTCATTTTTCGAAAATCGGGATAGTTCATAATTTCACAAGCAGTATTAGTTCTAAAAAAATTCAGGTTGAAATAAAATGAAATGTGACTGAAAAAAATTGATCAATGAAAATTCTGATTTGCTATTAAAAAAACTTAATAAATAAGTTCAATAAAAGAGAGCTTCAAAACCGGAATTTTTGTTGAAAAAAATGTGAAAGTTACAAATTGTTTATACTTTCAATGAATTGAATTACGATAAGCTAATAATAGCGATATTTAAATAAAAGTTATCAAAGTTGAAGAAAAGTTCATTTTTTTATTTTTACTTAAACCTTTTAAGAAATATTTTTTTAGTAACTAATAAATAAAATAATTAAACCTGAGATCTCGATACATGCTAGAGTGAATTGGGAGTCCATTTTCATCAACTCCAGTATTTTCACTGTAAACCCAGGTGCCTCCTATATTTCCTGTTTGTTCATATGCTTCAATTTCAAAAATACCTAAATCTTTTGAGAAATGTCTCAAAGCACACAATCCAGCCGCACCCCCACCAATAATACAAACTCTAATTTTTCTCTCAGAGTCCTTCATCTCTTCACGAATAATAGCACAATTTTTGGCAGTTAATTTTTAATTTAATATATACTATTTTCTCTATAAGAAGAAAATGATCGGAAAAATATATTGTAATTATAAAATTACCTCGAATAACGTAAATTGAATGATTGATCCAGCCTGATTTTTTTCTTATATAGCTATCCGTATCGATAATTAATTTAGATTAATATCTCCTTCTCTTTTAAAACCTCAATTCTTTATCAATGTTTTTATAAGATGAAAAACTAATCTTTTTTGAAGTCCTGTTTTTTATAGTTATGTGAATATCTTTTTGTATTAAAAAATAAGTATCGTTAAAAGAGTGATATTATAAATTGCATTTTTATACGTTTTTCTAATCTATCACATGATCAGAATTGTGTGTCAGAATTTGGTTATCAGTATTAACGACGATAATGGCCTTATTGACACTCTGATCTTCATTTTATTTAAAATTTGTTTCTTGATCAATATTATTCTTCATAGCTTTAATTCTTTATAAATAATTAAGAAAATATTAATAATAAATTGTTACTTATGCGTAGTTTACATGTTCACATCTTTGCCTTTCATAGAAGGTTTTAGTCTGTTGGCACGGTAACTCTCGAATGAATTAACAGATTGGAATGGCCTTTAGCATATTCTTTTAGCGTCCTAAACTAATGGTCAAGTTCATCAGCTAGCCATTTTGGATACGAATTCAAGAACTGAGCGTATTTTGAAAATTTTTGTTCACACTTTTTTCAAAATTCGAAAATTCTTTTACAGTTATTGGCAGTTTTAAAAAAGAAAAACCATTTTTCCTTATGACTTTTTTGATAAAAAAAAATTACCCTAGTTATAGCACTAACAAAATTTAAAAAAAAAAACTAAAATGAGAAGCCAAATAATGCACGATATGAAAACAAGTCAATAGAAGAAAAAAATTTCGATTTGAAAGCCATAAAGATTATTATAACAACTTTTTAAATTTTCTTGAAAAATCGAAAATTCAAATTTCGACTGCACAAAAATTAATAAAAAATTCCATTCTGCGTCCAAACTATGCAAGATATGACAAATAATGATTTGACAAAAATAGTGCGATACACGCTACATTAGCATTTTATTACACAAAATTTTTCGCCTAAATTATATTTACAAGTTTTCTTAGAACCACATTACTCTATAAGACGAGTATTTTTACTTTAAATCTTAAAAAATAGCATTGAAAATAAATAAATTAAATTTATGGAAAAAAGACGCAAGCTGCAATAAAATTTGGAATAAAACTTTTTTGTCTAGGAAGCACGCTTTTTAATTATAAAAACAAGATAATGAAAATACGCATGTTTCAACGCCAATGCATATTATGAATTGTCATAATATAATTATATGGAAATGATAGATTGTTCAGGGTACTTGATAATAAATCTTCCCTGCACAGTGGGCTGATTTTTGAATTTGTTTAACCATAAATTTGTGTAAAATATATAATAAAAATAAGGTCAAGTTATATCATCATGGATATTTATCATGTTCACCAATAAGTGTCTAAGAATGGCCCTCTTGTACGAAGAAAGTGTGGATCTCGAGACAGTGAGGATAATTGACTTTGCGTTCGCAGGTAATAAGGTTCTTTAAGGAGAGTCAATTGAAGGCTTAAAAAGATTTGTAAGCAATCTGAATACAAGGATGAAGAACATGGGCCTAAAAATGAACTTAAATCAGACAAAAATTAAGGTGTTTGAAGGAAAGTATGGGAAATGTAAGTTTAACATTATCCTAAATGATGAAAAAATAAGACTAGAAGAAAGGATAGAGAAGAGAGAATAGAAATAGCAGGAAACGGAGAGAACAAAATGTGTAAAATTGTCCTAAATGATGAGAGAATGTAACAAGTTGATAGATGGAGATTTAGATTGGCGTAATGAAGACACTAGTTGATATATATGCTAAAGAAATTCGTTCAGCTGGTTTGGGATTATTAATAGAATGAAAGATGATCAACTAAAAAAACAAGTGTATTAAGGTAAAGTAAACGGATATGTACCCAGAAGCAGACCGTGAAAATAATGGTTAGAATATGTAATTGAGAACCTAATTCAAAGAGACATTAAAAGCCACAGAAACACGAGAGCTTGTACGTATAAAAGATGTGTGGACGTGAAGGAAGCGAAAGAGCATACAAGTATGCCAGGACAGAAAATTGTGTGGACAAATAGTTTATAAAAATATTTCCAGTTGAGTGAATGAAGTCTGGAACAAAATACAATGGATACCAATGGGTTCATTGGGGAACTTCACATCATGACTTTGTGAGGCTCTTCACTTGGGGTGATAGCCAGAAAGATTGATCAGCAACCTGCGTCGGAGCAGTTTAGCGGAACAAACACTTCATTTAAATTATTAACACGGGAATTCTAGATGGATCTAAAAATATATACCCCCTTCTCCATATTACTCCTTTTCTCATCGAGAGAGTCACGCTTACCCCGAAAGGGAAATGGCTGAATGGTATCATAATAATAAAATTTTCGAAAATCCTACGAAATTCTTTGAAAAGTCTTAAAAAT
This sequence comes from Acraspis erinacei, assembly GCA_035041075.1. NCBI lineage: Eukaryota > Metazoa > Arthropoda > Insecta > Hymenoptera > Cynipidae > Acraspis > Acraspis erinacei. The sequence continues at coordinate 9,708,715 of JAWWLR010000166.1, read as the reverse complement.
GTGGAAATCTCGTTAAATTCCTTGGAATACTATTTTTGAATACCCTACATTAGTTACAATCCTTTAAAATCTTTTGCAATTTATAAAATCCCTTAAATCGTGTAAACAATAATTTGCTTGTCTCGACTGAAGGAAAAGTTTGTTTTATTGAATAAATCCACTAGACTGGACATTTCCCTCATAGATTTTTAAAATCATTTGATGCAGTCGAAAAATATAGCTTGTGTAGTACGAGAGGATAATGCACGTTAAATAATTCTTGCTCCAGTATACATACATCTAAAAGTAGAAATCCGAGCCTAATTTTTTTTTCTTTTCCCTGATACATCTTACGTGGGTATGTATACACCTTTTTGGAACAAATATTCTAAACGTAAGGGTAAGCTATAAATGTGTGAATAGTAATATTTTTCAAGTGTAGAATGCGTTCACGTAATTCTGTTGCAACCTGTTATCGGTTAAGACTTTGAAGTTTCACGACATAAAATCAACTATCCGAAATTTTATGTTTAAAAACTCGTCAATTTACAAAAGAATGGGACATGGCTGAGAAAATAAAATCTACTTTTTGGCGATTAGAATATTACGATTATTGTAGAATATTTTCTCCAAAAATTCAAATGGATTCCAATGACGTCATGCCAAAATACGCAATTAAAACCAACGAGACCGTACAAGGACCGTAGTGGGAGGTGACGAAACCGCACCACTTGGAATATCCTGGCGGTCCAAGGGAGCGAGAAAGAGCTTCTGCGAAGTCAACGGAGCAGCTCCACAACAACGCAGGAGTGTATCGAAAAAGCAGGCAGTACGCTCGGCGGTTAAACGCGTGGTCTACTTAAGGGTACCCCTTCCTATTCTCGGGATGAAAAAAATCGATTTTTTTTATTGTCTCATTCAAACCTATAAGTCTTTATGTATATTCCTTGAAAATTTGAAGCCAAAATTCGAAATAGTTTTGAAGCTTCACAAATCTTAAACGCATTTTTCTCAAAACAGTGTTTTTACGATTGGCGGGCATTGTAACTCAAAAACTATTCAACCGATCGGTCTGAAATTTGAATATGTTCTTCTGTACATCAATAGCTATAAGTTGAACTAGAATGAAGAATATTGATAAAGATCTTCTTTAATTTTCAGCTTCATTTTTAGCTGATAAAATTGGTTTTTTGAAAAAATAGATTCAAAGGTCCGCCATTTTGTAAATTTTTGCCCGAAATAAATTATCCTAGTTCATTCCCTAGCCAAACATGTACTCTTTCTAATCCCGTGTGGTTTTTTGGTTTTAGACGTTCCAGTGAATTGAAATCATGCCCGCCGTAAAAAAGATGACTTTTCATTGACCGCAAGAAAGTCCTATAAAATGTTATTAAAAAAATAATTCAAAAATTTTTCTTGTTTTTTAAGTTTTAAATTATATATATGAAAATATCCAAACTTTAGAAGTCGATTTTTGTTCATTTACCAGCCCATTGAAAATCGCAAAAATTAGAAATTGAGAATCGGGAGGGGTACCCTTAAGTTATAATATTCATGATATTTATAAAAATGTAGTTAAAGTTTACGCATTAAACGTACGAAAAAGTGCGCAAGGGCGTAACAGCGCGCCCGCGGCGCTCTCAAAAACTTGGCATGGTTGACTTTTTTAATTTCTTCTATTTTCGGTAGTGGAGGTGCTGGCGGCTAGTACCTCCACCCAAAAGTCGGTTTTTGAGAAAACTAAGATCCCAAAAATCGGCATCAATGCCTAAAAATGATGCATTAGAGTGCATTAAGATAGTATTTGCATGAAGAAAGTATTTAAATTCCGTTGTGGAGATGCTAACGGAACCCACCTCATACCGGACGCTCTAGATAATTGCGCAAATGTATCGCTTAAATTCCGTTGAAAAACTTTCATTGTATACATTTTATAAGAATAAGTAGATTTAAAAATGTTGCATTAAAATATTTCAATTTAATTGATTTAGACTTAAATAGTTAAATGTTTATATTTAAACATTCATTTACAGTAGAAGTCTGATAACTTTCCAAATTAGGGGCTGTAGGGGCGGGAAATTCCTGGAATTGCGGACTTAATGGATACCCTCTGTTGTCGAACGATATTTGGTGCACGCATGCGTAAATCATGGAAGCAAATCATGAGACAAATAGCACACGGAGTGGGAGAACCACAAATAGTATGTGTCGTACGTGTGAGGACGTTTTAAGGGAAGTGTACACTTATCGGACGGCAAGTTATCGGACTTGTACTATAATTTATGATTTCTGTTCCAATTGTAAATCTCGAAAATGTAGTAGATTTATTACTTTTAGATGTATTATAAGTAAAAAAGCCTTTAAATTTCAATTTAATTGTCTATCTTTAAAAAAGCAAGATTGAGGTTCTAATAATCTTATTTAGTAAAAATCTGATAGAAAAAACAAAAGCAGCTAATACAAATAATTCATTGGATCATTAGAGTCCAATAAATTGTTTAAGATATTTTAAATTTAATGTCGGATTTGAACATTGAAGCAAAGGCTGAAAAAGTATGGTACACAGAGTTCTCCAGTCCAATTTTCAATTTAAACAAAGAATAACAACTTCCTCCTAAAATATATTAAGTTGCTGAATTGGGTGAAAATGAGCTTGGCGAGAAAAAGTTGACAGATTCCAAGTAAATCATTCAAGAATTTGATGGTTCAAATTTCGTGGGTTTTGAAAATCCTTGTTAAAAAGCTAATGTAAATTTATTCTTCAATTTCAAAACATAATGAAAACTTGCTCTTGAAATGTGAGAAGGCTGAATAAGAATAACAAAGAGTTTACAGAAAAACCTTGTTTTGTTGCGGGAAAATAAAGATTTGGTGTGGAGGAATCGCACTCTGACAGTAATAAAACTTAGATTCTGTTTTTTTTCAATTTTTCTGATAAAATATTAAATATTTTATGTTGAAATTTGAGTATGATTCCGCTTTTGGAAGAAGCTTCCAATGTGTCCCCTAAGGGTTTACATTTTTCTTGCACCTTCTTCGCTATTCCTTTACACACCCCC
>JAWWLR010000166.1:9467737-9479889 GCA_035041075.1 Acraspis erinacei | reverse complement strand
TGAGTTTTCTAACGCATCGTTTTCTACATCAAGGTTGTGGCTTTCTATAGTTTCATTTCCGGATTTTCCCCTAAAATACCCTACGAATAAGTATTTTTGAGTATATTTTACTTACTAATGCGTCTGTAATTATTGCAGTGGCTTTTATCTGATTTTCTTTAGTGTATTGATATGATAATCGATTTCTTCTAATGGTCTGGGGCACCTTTCATCTCGATACATAAATTTGTCATTTCGCACAGTCTGAAAGGTGTGTACTCGCCACCATTTTTAATCATTTCAGCGTTAATACTGTTTTCACCAGCAGGCTTACTGTTTTTAACTTCATAATTGTATCCCTAACCTCAGTGACACAGATTCTTAATTGAGTTTTCTAACGCATCGTCTTCTACATTGCAGTTGTGGTGCCCTATAGCTTCATCTCCCAATAATTCCCTAAAAAAAGTCTCTCCAAACGTCTAGTATCCCGTCTGTATCATATATATCATTTCACCTTTGCTATTTCTCATTCTGTCAAACTTCGTACTTCTACTTCTCTTCATATTTTTATCAAGTAGTTTTGTATTTTCTTCTATTCTTCTGTTCTGATTTTATTTTCACTTTCCTTGATTAGTAGTTTAACTTTCCTTTTTTTTTGTATCCGTAATCATTATCAAGTATATTTCTCTCCTCGTCGCTAAAATTTTTGATGTTCAACTTAGTTGGTTACGCTTGTTTCTATTCGTTAACCACGCATCACCAGACATTATTCCTACAACTGCAGTACCACACACTTCGTTCGCACTTTTAACAATAATATCCCGCAACATGGAACATGTTCTTCTTCATCCCTGATAAAGGCAATTATACTGTGGTCATTATTTTCCTTTACACCAGGTGTACATGTGGATAATCGTATGCCTAAACCAGGTATTTGCAGCAAATACGCCCTTTTCTATCATACGCTAACTAACCTGTCTCCGCTATAATTTTTTCTTGGGCCATGAAATTACCTAGTACCTCTTTTTTTTCTGACGTTGGACGCCAATTTTAAAAGAAAAAACTGTTAGATTTAAATAAGACGAATGAAAAAAATAGTTAAATCCTCAACCAAAAAAGTTTTATTTTCAACGAAAAGTTAATTTCATACCAAAATAATTCAATTTTCGACAAAAAAAAAACAAATTTTCAACAAATCCGTTGAATGTTGAATCAAATAAGAAAAATTTTAACTGAAAACATAATCGTAGGAAACTCAGAAAAAAAGAAATATAAATGGAAGGCAAACAAATTACTGATAAAACTATTATGCCAGGGTATCCGCAAAAATTCATTTTCAAAATTCCCTAATTTTCCCCTGGCAAGTTCATTTTCTCTTACCAATGACGCCTGAAACAAAAGACCTTAGATATTAATGGGATCTAGTGGGGAGCTTCACATGGTGACTTTGTGACTGGGGGTGGTCGCAATAGAGATTGAGCAGCAGCCTAGGTCGGAGCAGTGTTAGAACCTTTTATTGTTAATTATATTTTATATAATTAATAAATGATATAATATATACACATATTTATAATAAATAATAAATATTATTAATAATTATCCTTGACAGTTATTTAAAGTGCCACTCAGAACAATTCCCTGACTTTTATAAGACTGACTTCAAAATTCCTGACTTTTTCCTGACTTTCCCTGACAAATAAAATTTCCTAATTTTTCCTTGATTTTCAAGTTATCCATGATGTACCTAATGAGTGCAATCAGATCAAAATTGTCTCTACAACAATGAAAATTCAATACAGCTAAGCTGTAATAGATAAAACGTATGGTTGATTAACAAATTCACAGAATATTAACCATCAGTTACAGAGGGTTCGATGACGAATCATTTTAAAGATAATTTCATTCTTTGCAAATCATTTACTACGCATTTTCATTTATTTCTTCACTGAAATCAACAATCCACACAAACATCCTTACGAACAATAATAAAGAAAATGGTTGCCAACAATTTGTTTTATCCAAAATCCTAATTCGACTGTATTTAATTAACTATAAGATTTAGGCCATTTAAAAGTGACGAAAAGAATAGAATGATAGCAACCACGATTATTGGTTCACGCGCGTCACCTTTTTTGATAAAAGCGATGCTTTATGAATTGGGGGCATGGCTAATTGGTAAGATATTCCGTGACGTGTAATTTTTTCTCTAGTTATTAGAACTTATCGAATTGGAGGCGTGTAAACAGCAACTCACACTTACTTGATGGGCAATAAGTCAACTTCAGATTTAAATGAATTCACGTCAAAACAAACTCAGCATTCGAGAGCGATTGCTGCGAGTGATAAAATAAATTGCGAAACTAAAAGTCTAAAAGTTTACATATTTCCCGTATTAATAGATAGCCTGTCAACCTCGAGCTTATATCGCACATTGTTGGTAACAAAGCCTTTAGAACCCAAAGATTTAATTCACACATCAAGGCAGGTTGCATTCAGTTAAGAAATATATCTTGTACTTTCCAGCTAAATTCTTAAATAAAATTAACTCAAGGAATACAAGAAACTAGATGCTATAAATATCCATTTACTATTTACATGATAGACGTGGAATTAGAATTATTCATTAGTAAGAATTCAAGTAGGATCTAAAATTGTTTAATAAATTAGATGCAATCAATGTTGAGAGGGTAGTCAAATTTATAAAATAATAACTTTAAGTAATTATTTCACTAATATTCCTTTACTTGCTTTTAATATTTTTTATTCATCCTAAATATTGGTGCTGAGGTATTCAATAAATTTTATTTATAACAGAGATCAAGTTTTTCACGACAACGAAGTTAGATTAGAAATTATGAAGCGTGTCTTTTTTTATGAATTTTTTAAAGCAATAATTTTGCTCTCTTAACTTTTTTCCATATCTCGTTTCGTTCTCAAGGGAAACTGGGTATTTCGTTGTTTTTTTTACATTCAAAGTGGATTTTCTTTAAAAACGGCTTTGGTGAAGATTTTTTTATAGAAAAATAGTGGTAATACATTCCAGGTACAAAGCGAAGAAAAATATTCCTGATGTTCGGATCTTTGGGTTGAAGATATGTCAGAAAAAATGGCTTTTTTCATTGTTGTCAGAACTTAAAATTTGGAAAATAATTCTTAGAAAAAATGCAGTATTATAGATTCAATATTAAAGCTAGTTAACATTTTTATGATACACCCAGGTTCCCTCCATTGCGAAATTACAAAACTTTTAAAACATTCGTGTTAAAAGTTATTTTTTTTAAATATAAAAGCCTTTAAATTTGAAGAGTACTCATATTTTACATTTTTTAAACTATTAACATTTATAATTTTGTCCTCTGAAAAGCTTTTCTCAATTAAAATTTTTAACATGAACAAAATTTAATGAGAAATACAAATGTGAAATTCTTTTTTTTAGGGATCTAAAGTTCGTGGTTGAAACTGTACCACTTTTTAAAATTCGGTAGCCTTCAAAAAACGTTAAAATTTTATTTTTTACCATTTATTTGAAATTATCTTCAGATTAAAATTAAATGGCAATGACAAATATTTTTTGTATCGATAAAGTCTACATTTGTGAATGTTCCTAATTCTTAAAATCAATTTAGAATGCTTCTAGTTTGAAATGAAATGATTTGAACTTATAAATTTAAATTAAATAACAAATAAGAACAAAAATTATTAAAGAAGAAAATTTTAAAAGATTCTCAAAGGTATAATAATATAAGTTACCTTGTAGCTACATATTTTAATTTGAGCTTGCTCATGCATGAAACTAATTAAAAGAGCGATGAACCCAATTCATTAAAAAATTCCATAATTTGTCAGGAAAAAACTGACTCTTTTGTAGTTCTAAACAAAGGACACAAGAAATTGTAGTTATTTATCCAATAGTTAAAATTACAATTGGTCTTAAGAATTTCATAACTGATAAGGCAAAGTCCAAAAATTATTAGGACAAAGGCATTATACAAATAGAAAAAAATGTTAATATCATTTTCCAATGTTCAATTATTAATATCGGTTCGATTAATCTCGAGTGGTGACCTCTAATGTGAAAACGCGTGCGAACCTCAAGATCGTGACCTTGATTAAATAAATGACGATGCGCGGATTGAATGCAATTCATTGTCAATATTGTCGTCCAGGTTATTAATTGATAATTCTACAGTTGTTACGACAATGAATCGCAAAATAAGGAGATTTAAGCGACGCAAATTTGCAGATTTGATTTTTACGACAAGTAATCAGTAGTAGGGCGGGCCGAAACTATTGAATTGTGAACAATCAAATCCCGATATAAAAAAAAGTTACCTTTTCTAATCAGCATGAATATACCATTTTTTGGGCTAAAATTTAGCAAGCCGCTACAATCTAAACATTCTAAATTATTTGTCTGTGAGTGTACAAATTATAGTGTATTGATGAATAAATTTTTAATTGAAACATTTTAAAACAGTTTGAACTAATATGTTATTAAATTAAAGTGGACAGCCTATCTATTATTATCAGGGATGGGTACTTATAATACATCACGTATATTGCATGGTTTTCGACATGTATATTACAACGTATATTACGTCCTTAGTTTTGTACAAATGTATTAGGTATTAATTCAGTTAAAAAATGTAATAAATCTCTAACTAAAAGTTTCACTTAGAAATGTTTAAAAACTCATTTTTTGCGAATTTGCAAAAAAACCGAATATAGTAAAAATTAACTTTTGCTGATTTTGAGTTTTTCATTATTAATTATCGCCGCAATCTCTACATAAAAAAATACTCAAAATTTTTGCACTTGCAGACAACGTTTTTAAATACTGCAAAGTCGCAGTAGTATGGCTTTGCAAATTATCGACAAAAATAAATAAAAAACTGCAGACTCATGCTGGTTAGAAAAACAAGTTTGTTCATAGTCGAGATTTGACTGGTCAAAATGTTGTTTTCTTTGAATTTTAATGCATGCATGTGTCTCCCCTACCCAAATTTGCTTGAATAGACCATAAAATTATATTCGGAGGTCCTGTAAGCCCCATGAAGTTTAGCACGTATTTCCCATCAGAAAAAAAGAAGTTTTTGTATATTCTATTCAGAATCGTCTATATATTAGGTGTATAGACTTGACTGCCAACCTTTCTCTTCCGAATGAACCACAGAATGAGGATAAAAAATTACTTTTTGAACTTCACCTCCATAAGTCTGTTTTATAGGATACTAAAATTTCATATAAATGCAAAATGGGGGTTTACGAGTTATAATGAATGCAATTTAATAAAAATAATTGTATAAACAATTTATTCTTGTTTATGACTATCTTATATACATTAATGCTAGAAAGTTGCAGTATTTTCTGAAATTTTTAACTTTGATCTGGCTTTTTAGTTATGAAAAAATAATAAATAAACATCAGAGAGAATCATTTTTTAACAATCTCTTTCTTTTTCGTGGATATATTTTTATGAAATAGAGCCAGATATTTGAAATATTCTTTAAATTCTCTGTATGAGTCCTATTGCATGTAGCTTTTCCGAAAACCCGAAAAAAAACTCGAAACCCCTAATTTTTTAATGATGGGATTTTTTGGACCCTATAAAACAGAGTTATAGTGGGTGAAATTTAAATAAGAATTTGTTTATTGGTATTCTATATCTAATTGTAAAGAACAAATTTTAGGTTCAACTCGACACACATAATATTGAAAATTCTGAAAAAATGTACAAAACAGTATTTTTCTCTTTCCGGAAATTCGTGTTAAACTTCATGGAGCTTGTGGAACCTCCAAATAATTTTTTTAGGAAAAAAAATATTTTGCTGTGAATTCAAATAAATTTTTTTTGGCGGGGGGGTATGTTCTCAAATTAGATAAAAGAATCCAATTCATTTTATGACCACCCTAGTAATCAGTGATATTGTAATTAGTCGAAAGTGCCTGCACAATTTATCGTATCATAATAAGTTATCGGTTGAATAAATTGTCACCGGTCGGTTACTTGTCGTTTACGTCTATCCCGATTACGTTTTCAGCGTTAATGATAAAACGAGACTCGTCTCGAACTCTTTTTCAGGCCTTGACCTTATGTACTTAGCAAGTCTGTTTCCACGTGGAAATTGTTTTCCTGTTAAGCTTTGAGGAAAATGTATATTGATATCACTACAAATTTGTATTTTTTCAATAAAAATGTGTTTTACTTAAAAGGCTAGTCCAGATTACATAGCCTAAAATCATCTTAAAACAGGGGAAATGTTCTGGCATATCTCTTTAGGTTCTTCTACGTCCATGCATTTCCTCATGCACGCTCTCATGTTTCTATGGCTTCTTATGATTTTTTTAAATTAGGGTCTGATTTACACATGCCACTACTCTTTCCTGGGCCTGCATCTGGGCACGCTTTCATTTACATTATCTCGATACACTTATTTGATCAGTCGTTCATATTTTACTTTCTCAACCTTCCCAAACTATTTCAAAAAATTTCTTTCACACGTTTCAAACAGTGTCAAACCTATCGTATTATACTCTCTGGTGAATTAGTTTGCAATTCGTCACAATAGAGATAAATTTGAAACCAAGAAGAATAATTTTATAGTAAAAAAGAAAAAAAAAATTATAGTAAAAAAACCGAAAAAAGATGAATTATCAACAACATTATTCATTTTTACCCAGAGATTAATTTTTAACTGAACTTATAAATTATCAACCAATAAAATGAATTTTTAATAAAGTAATTCCACTTTCAACCAAGTGTAGTTCCATTTTCAACAGAAAAAATTAAATGTCTGTCAGGAAATACGGATTTTTAACCAAATAAACGAATTTGCAATCAAGAAAATTGAATTTCTACATTAAAAAACGAGTTTTCAACAAAACATAACAAAATATATCTCCAACCAAGCATAGTTGAATTTTCAACAAAATTCATTGAATTTTTAACCAAGAAGATTAGTTTTCTACCAGAAAAGACATTTTCAACAAAAAATGAAATGCATATATTTTCAGTTAAAGCAATTACTTTTCAACTAAAGAAGAACGAGTTAGCACCAAAATAGTACTCAAAATAAGTAGTTTTCTGTTAACCTGAAATTTCAGAACTTAACTTTTTAACCCTTTAGTGCCTGGTGTAGCGCATATGTTACGTTCACTATTTTCGATTTTTCTAATTTTTAGTTAACGGGCATAGAATTCTGCAAAATCAATGCGTGCATTAGATCAGAGTGGACTGTTCCGCATTTTGTAAGGTGGTTTTGAGCTATTGTATACACTATACAGTATACACGATAGAAAGCGAGAAATATTTAAAAATTAAGACATTTTTTTTGCAAAAATCGATCAGAAGACGACCATATATTGTTCCTGAATTTTCTCAGAATTTTTATTTAACGGGATCAAGACTTCGTCCTTAAAGGGTTAAAACGATCTAAGATTGAACGTTTTAATTTTCTAAAAGGCCCTTATTTGAAATTGAAAATATTTACAGAGCTGTTTAAATGTCAAGGCTCTTTATTTGTAAACTCATTGGCGACAGAACTAATTACTTTAAAAAATGACAAACTAATCTAAATAAAAACACAAGGAAAGTTTAACAACATGTATGGTAGGGTAATCAAGATAAATGATTAGAGAAATCGAGAGAGATACGACAGATTTTAATCGTTGCCATGAGAATATATATGACATAATACTCTCTGGTAACTTAGTTTTCAAATTGTCATGTCATGCTATAAACTTTGTATGATGTAAATATATATAGATTACAGATCATTTGTGAATGGAAAGGTTGTAAAAAACGCAGACGTTTAAATCGCAGAACACACATTACTTTGTTCATAACAAGTGTCTTGAAAATTAAATTTTTCGTTGCAAATAATCAGATATATTAAAAAAATTATTACTATTTAAAGAAGTAATGCTCTTTTATTAAGAAATAAGATTTCGATTTTATATATTTATTCTGCATTTAACGTAAATTATCTAGCCAATAGTAGTTTTGTCAATTATTGATTCAGACACTTTTCCTCTTCTTAACTTATAATTCTATGGTTAAACTTCTACATATCATTACACCATTAAGCCGTTTCCCTTTAGGGGTAGACGTGACTCAATCAGTGGGGAAGGGAGTAGTGTGAGGAAGGGTTTATAGAATTTTTAGATTGATCTGGAATTCTCGTATTAATTACACAGGCCGACAAAATTTGACAAAGGTCAAAAGCCAGAAAGCAGACCAAACATTTCCAAAGGATTTTGATGCGCTGAATCCGAACCTGAGCTCAAAATTGCTCCTATACGTCAGGTTTGCAAGATATCCTAACCTAAAAGTGCAAAAAAAGCGTTTTTAGCTGTTTTTGAGGTTATGTAACTGGACAAGAAAAATGTTTACCACAAAAGCTAATATGGAATTTGAAAGTACTAATCTTCCCCTTTCAAACCTACTTGGATTTATTAGAATATCTTTATTTTTCACCAAAATATAGTAATTTGAAATTTTTTATTTTGGCGTTTTAACCCATTAACGCTGAGGTGTTCAGATTTATACAACGCATTCTCTATTGCTGACGGTACGATATTTTGTCTTCAAAATATTATCTCAGGGGTTTTCGAAGGTGCCCTTTCTATTGCCGGTGTCAGTTTTTTGTTATAACCTCTAGAAGATCCAATATGGCGGCCTTAATTTAGGGCTTTAAAAAAGAACAAAGGATCCCGCACAAAATACCAAGAAAAAAGCGTACAGTAGTTTGGAACCAAACTTTGCACATTGACAAAACAATAAAAAATATGGGACCCTTGTCTTTTTATTTCTACGAAAGCCGATTCCTAGGGGTAGAAACCACCCGTAACAAGCCACAAGCGTTAATGGGTTAAAACCACCTAATCTAAGTTTAACGCGTTAGATCGCTAAAGACTAAACCTCACGGCTAACTTAACACTTATATCGAGAGAAAAACCCCGATTTTTTTTTCTTCAGTCGTATCTTTATACGTCAATTATTAAATTAATTCTCCATTCTTTAGTAACGTAATAGGTATTACTTATTGAGAGGAAAGGACATAATCTATATATTTGAATCTTTCTGAAGTCTTACAATATTAACCGAAACTTAAAATTTTTAAAGTTTGTACGGGAGACTTGGCTTTAAACTTTAGCCCTGACAATATTGACGTCCTTAGCGATTCTCATTTTACCTTACTGTTGTGTACTTCCTCTTTTAATAAAAGTGAAAATGTCTAAAAAATTCTGCAATCTATACTTTCTTTTTTTGTGAATCGTTAATATCACACGAGAATAAGATTTATATCATTCGTTTAATAAAAATCTGGCCGCTGCGCGGGCACATTCTCATAGGCACTCTCGAAGTGCCCGTATCAATTGGTCAATTCCACAATGTCAGAGATTTCGAAACTGAAGTTTTTGCCCACATACCTAAAGATCAGAGAAAGAAGCTTGACAAGAAAGATTTTAAAGAAATCTTTGCTAGATATGATGAAAATGTAAAGCTGACAAACCCGAAGCAGAGGAAAATCTAATTAAAGATGGTAATAAAAAAGAAGGGGGAGAAAAAGAATAAGTCTTTGATTACCATTTGCGATCAAACCAAATTATAAGAAGAGATATAGGTCACGAGGATGATGCTTTTGCTAGTTTCTTTGATGGCTGCCACGCAACTCTAAATTCTGAAGACTTGACTGAATCTCGAAAAGTCAAAGAATGGCAGGAAGCGATGACGAACGAAATTAATTCGTTATATAAAACGTTATATAAAACATAATAAAATATGGACTTGTCAACTTAAAAGGGGTTCTAATGGAAAGATCAACAGACATAAAGTCATGCTGGTAATAAAGGAATTTAATCAATAATATGGAGTAGATTACAAAGAAAATTTTAGTCCTGTTGTCAGATGTGATTCGAATGGAGCCATTCTTGAAAAGCTTGCATTGAAACATTTAAAAATGATCTTATCTGGGTGCTCAAACGGCTTTCTTAAATGGGGAAATAGTTTACATGAGGTAGCCTAAAGGTAATCTATTTCATTATTAACTATCTAGATCACTTTATATTTGAATCCAATTGAAAAATATCATGAAGATAATTTGTAAATCTTGTTAAAAGTTACCAATCTCTTATAAACAAAAATTGCATATTTTTGCAAAAGATTTAGCTTTATGGATTTTGGTTCTAGACAAAAAATCACATTGGGGTTGTTTCAAACTATACTTCGTATCTAGTACAAATTTTAATTAAAATTTTTTAATCTATTAAAAAATATTCTTTCTTTAGGAAACGGAATCTTTGACAAAAATATCTAAAACTTGTAAACTTTTTTTTTAAATGATAAAAATTCTCTTAATTTTGATTGGAAATATCTATATTTATCGAACTTGACCTGAATTTTTGGACCTTAAAAAAATTGGTCAAAAGCTGTCTCGATTGGACAAATCCTTCAAGAGACAGCATAGCTAGAAATCCAAAATTTAGGCAATTACATTAGGAAGAAATGGAAAAGGGTGTAAATTAAAATACTAAGAATACTTCTTTTTTATGAATGTATAAAGCTAAAAGATATTTAGTTTTAATATTTCATGGAGTAAAATGTACAAATTGAATTTTAGAATTTGAATCCAACATCTTGAGCAAAGAAAATTTTTTCAATCGCATCAATATCTTCTTTACTTAAGCAGGAATGTTTCAGAATGACGCAGGTTGAATTTTCAGTACCTCAAAACATTTATGAACAATTTATCAATAAATATTCATTTTAAAAGAAAATAAATTCCAATGGAAAATCACGCGTTAAAAAGAACTTCTGTATTCCGGTTGGCCCTACTAATCAGAAACGATTCTCAGGTGTCTTAACTCTTCCCGCGAGCTTATCTCAACTCTTAAACCTACTTAACTATAAAAAAAGATAATGCCATATTTTCTTCCATACGTCGCACAAGAAATTCGCAAGAAAATCATCTATTTTTCCTCACTAATTTTTTTCATTCTTCGTGAAAAAGACACGGCGACAAACTACGCAAAATATGAAAACCAGGCAGCTCGGACGATTGGTCTTATTTTTATTATCCTTGAAAAGTGCAAAAGTTTTATGCGAGGATTTTAAGGAACCGACAGTTTTAATTGGAATATTAGTTCGAAATAAGGCACATGCGTTGCCCTACTTCCTTACTTTTTTGGAAAATCTTAATTATCCAAAGGAGAGGATATCACTTTGGTAAGTTCAATATTAGAAAACAAATTTCTTGATAATTGTCCTCAAGGTATTGAATGTAACCGTGTTTTAGAGCGGGAAATACAAAAATTCGGAATTAAAAAGAATATAAAAATCAAGATCCATCTAATCTAATTTTAGATTTCTGTGTGATTAGTTCAGTCAACGGGGAACAAATTTCACTCGTCTAAAACATCCGACATAGTAAAATTTCTTTGCAACGGACAATGGGGATGGATTTATAAAGATACTGTAAAAAGTGCCCAACAATAGAATTTGTTTGAAAATAACTTGTGAATAGTTGATTTGAATTGATTATGTTCGAGCTAAGAAATGTAAAAATTTTTTAGTGCACAAAACAAGTTTGTAACGGCTGTAGATATATTATCGGCGTCGACGCTATCAAATTAAATTAACAGTATAATTTTCGAAGGTCGGAATAAACCAAATAAAACAGAGACAGTAGCTTCTAATACTATGTTCTCTTATAGTCTTAATTTTTTTAATATTCTAGGATTCGAAGTGATAATAATATTGACAATTCAATTGAGATACTGAACACTTGGTTAGAGCAACAAAAAACAAAATACCATACTGTGGATTTCCTATTCGATGATGAATCTAAAGGCTTTGATGATGAACAGGGAATTGGTGATTGGTCGCCTAAGAGACTTTCTAACCTCATGAAATTGCGAGAAGAAGCACTTCTTCATGCTCGAAAGATATGGGCTGATTATATTTTTGTGAGTGTTTTTTTGATTAAATTCAAGAATAAATTGATAATATACTTAATATTGTATAAGGGACCCTCCGTAAAATGCGTTACCAATTTAAGGGGAAAGAAGATCGCGCCCAAAACTAGGTTGATTAAGGGGGGGGGGGGGGTTCTGGCGACCCGGTTTGATACGTTACTGTCTGAATGTAACGCGTTTAGGTTACCGTTACTGCC
>JAWWLR010000166.1:9452485-9464516 GCA_035041075.1 Acraspis erinacei | reverse complement strand
TATATATTACTCAAATATTATCCTATTGCTTTTTCTTCTTACAGAATTGACAAATTCACAATCGAGGACTTTGGAAGATTTATTTCGTGGATACAGAGGTGTCATGCCTCCGGTCGAAAATTTCAGATTTGAACAGTTTGAACAACTCCGCAATTTCGACAAGTTTGGTGATAAAAGTATGGTCAATTATAAATACAATTTCCTAAAAAGGTCTCATATCATATTTGGATATCAGATAGGGATTTGTATTAGAGATATATACTATCTGTTTGGCGGGGAAAACGTATTTATAGTATATGACACGAATCTAGAAAATTGGGTTACTGTGCCCCGTGATTTAATTGAAAAATTAGGTGCAAATCGTATATTGTCATTTGTTATTGCGCGAGATGAAGCTGCTTCTACACACGTATCAACATCGAACATTCCAGTATACAAAGAAGCACACATTAGAGCTTGCAGACAGGCAAACGAACGAGCAGACATTGTAGAAGGAGAGCAAAGACATATTCTGGCGTTCGAGCCGGAAACAAACATTCAAACCT
This sequence comes from Acraspis erinacei, assembly GCA_035041075.1. Lineage (NCBI taxonomy): Eukaryota > Metazoa > Arthropoda > Insecta > Hymenoptera > Cynipidae > Acraspis > Acraspis erinacei. The sequence continues at coordinate 9,463,971 of JAWWLR010000166.1, read as the reverse complement.
GCATACGAATAATCAAAGAAGAATACAGTCAAGCATATTCTCGTGAATTTACGCGTTACTTATTCCAGCATGGTGAATATAATTTAAATGGGTATAGAATGAGGCACACCTAATAAAACGTGTATGCTTAGGCGATGCTACAGACGATGCCTTTACAAAATACAATTCCCGGATGATCCTCATTCCTCAATAATATTGTAAGATAGAATTTAATAATATTATGTTTTGTTTTAACGTCAGAAAAAATTTCTCTTCCTGAAGATTCGACGTTCATTGTACATCAACCTGTACTTACTTAATTCATTTGATAATAATATCAATTATATCCTTTATTTGGCAAAATCGGTTTATTCACTAAATTTTGCTGATTTCGGGACAAGTTTTAAATTCTTGTTTAGTTGACCATATGCGTTTCCTTCAATGATTTAAAGTTCTTTGTTAGAAAAAAAATTTGTTGGGCCTATGCAATAATTTGAAAGAGCAATTTTACCTATAATCAAGCAAAATACATCGTTGATAACCCTAACATATTTTGTGAAAGTATCTTGACACCCAAAGACACGGCGCATTGTATACATTACGATACGAAAGTACAGGTGTGAGAGTTTCAATCGTCGAAAAGGAAACATAAAAATGTAAATAACAATGTTGTTAGTTGAACTAAAACTATATAAGTTAGCGATGAAGGGATACAAGTTTTCGAGTCTTGGTGGATCCGTAAACTGGCTTTGCATGAAATAATGTTTTGGCGAAAGTTACAGTCTTTTTAACAGTGGCTCTCTAAAATTTGCATAGCCGGGTATGATTAGTTCCATCGCCAAGTTGAAATTACGTACACTGTATTATACACGGGCTTTACTACCATTTTCCTTCCGTACTATAAGAAGATGTTTGGTGTATTCTAGTGAAAGCTCTTCGCTCTCAACTTGCAAGTCATCGATTGACTCTGCTATCATAAACTTATCGTCTACGAACGCCAACGCACGTACCCTTACTGTTTCAAGATCCACGACTTCTTCATGGAAAACAGCCTTTCTCAAACACTTGTCCATAAATAATGTAAATAGCCATGAACACATTACGAATCCTTGTCTAACTTCTTGCATTATATCGAACCAGTCACTCAATTTCCCATTAACCCTTAAACTAGCTTTGTTACCCGTATATATTGTTCTCATAGCTTGTAGGAGCCATCCATTTACTCCATATCCTTTTAGGACTTCCCAAAGTTTGATTCTATCTACCTAGTCGAAAGCTTTTTCTAGGTCAGCAAATGCACAGAAAACTTTTTTTCCTACTCTCAGACTTTTTTCTGTGATTTGCCTTAAGCGAAATATTTGATCCGTACATGACCTTCCTGGCATAACTGTTATTTTCATTACCCTACGAATAAGTATTTTTAAGTATATTTTACTAACGGTACTTAATAATCTGATCCCTCCGTAATTATTGCAGTCGCTTTTATCTCCCTCTATTTGATATATTAGTATGATAATCGCTTTTTTCCAATCACCTGGGACTTCTCCTATTTGTATCTTTGACTAGCTCTCTTAGTCTTTCATCAGAACAACAAAGTCAATTATACTGTGACTATTTCCTTTAGACCAGGTGTACATGCGGCTCATTTTATGCCTGAACCAGGTATTTGTAATAAACAGACCCCTTTCTAAGCATAAGCCAACTAATTTATCTCCGTTATAGTTTGTTCTTGGATCTCCAAAGTTACCTAGTACTCTTTCTGTATCCTGATTTTGAATGCCCACCCATCCATTCATATCTCCTAGCAGCATTTAAAGTATCACAGAAGTTGTCGTTTACTTCTCTGGGATCACTATCAACTGGCGCGTAGCACCCTAATTTCTTTTTCATCCCAAAATTATAATAAATTCATATAAATCACTTATCTTTAAGTAGGTTTCAAGATATTCTATTTTATGCATCCCGAATCACAATTTTAAAAGGAACAAATATTCAAACTATAGAATTTTCTATTTGGTTTTTTTTTCGTTCTTCAAATACACAACCGGTTTCTCTAAGATTCGCTTTAGCACTTATTTAAAGGGACAAAGAAAATGTACACATTTTAAGAGTTGGTTTACAATTACGTCACATTCCCTGTGTCCTAATAATGCTACGAAGAAAAATGTAAGAAAATTAGAAATGTCATTACAAATCCATTGAAATTTTCTAAAGAAACCGCCTAAGGATTTTAATTTTGATAAAACATTACGCATTTTCAAAAAGAAGGTCAAACTTTCTATCCATAAAACAGTTCAATTTCTGAATTTTCAACTAAATGCACAGATAAATTAAAATAATAATCGTTCTTCGAAAGTTGGTTTGATCTTCTTATTTTTGTCTGAAATATGTGATAAAGCCTTGCAATATTAGATAAATGTAAAAAGAACCTTAATGAAAAATCACTTCACTTAAGCTTGAAGTATCTAAACAAAAAATCCAAACTTTAGACTTAAAAGCTCAAAAATCAATAAGTCAAATTTGAAGTATGTTGAACTAAACAATTAATATTTCTAAGTAAATAAAAAAATAAAAAAAGCTTTTAAACTTAACTATTTGAAAGAAAACAGCCCAGATTCAAAATGTGTAAGTGTCCGAATAACAGAAACAAATTTTAGCTTCAAAATCTAGTAGATTTTTTCTATTGTTTTTTCAAAAAATTGTTAAAATTTGTAAAAAGTAAAAACATTTTTTTTATAAAAACTGAATTTCTTTTCTATAATTCAGATACTTTTAAACAGATTTAAAATTTATAAATATTGTAATTACTGTATTTTATTATATAAATATATTTTTACCATGAAAACTTAACAATTTCAAGAATCGCTATACTTTAAAGTCTTAACATTTTTTAATAAATCAATCTTTCTCATTGAATAATTTATAAATTTCGAGGTGTTCAAAAGGAACTTACGTATTCGTAAAATTTAGAGTATGAAATTGCATACTATCTAAATTTTTCACTTAAAAATAAAAAGTTAATCAATCTTTTGATTGATAAATTCCGATTTACTTAATTTTTAAATAGAGAACGGCAATAGAGTACAGATTGAAAAATAAGCTTTCAAGCCAAATAATTTTAAGTTTGAAATGTTAAAAGTTTAAAAAATTGAATAATTTTAAAATTCAATGACACAGTGTAAATTCAAGAAATTTTGTTGACGTAGCTATTGAATTAAAAATTTTAATTAACGTGTACATTTTATGATAAGAAATATAAGTAATTTTTGCTATAAAAAATCGTTCAAATTAAAATTGTTTGCTTAACAATATCGCGGAAGGTGCAAGTTTTTTTTTTAATGTAGCTTTTGTTGATCTTTTGAAGTAACATGCAACTATAATCAACTTTTTCCGTTTGTCTTCAAAGTTCGCTATATTGAGTTGCGAATAAATTGAAATTTTAGACTAGGAAAAATTGTACCATTTGAATTGAAAATATTAAACATTGAATAATTTCTCATTTTAAACCCAGATTTAGAATCCTTCAAAGTAAACAACTATTATTAAAAATTTTTAACTTTAACGTTTATTTTGATTTTGCAAAGAATATTTTAAAATTAATAAGAATTATGTACCATAAAACGGGGTAAAGTCGCTCGTGCGGGATAAAGACGTTCGTGTAGGGTAATGTTGCTCACCTCCTAATTCATATATTAAAGTTCAATTTAAAAATTCCCAGGGCAAAGAATTAAAGATAAGCGATTGTCTTAAGCAATAGGGCTGTCAAAATATATTTTGAAATTTATTTGTTGTGAATTTATTTATGAGCAACTTCCCTACATGAGCGAAACTACTCCGTTCCATGGTACTCTTTATTTCGAAATAAATAAAGTTATTAATGCATTCATAGCGTCTCATAAAGATTTTTTCCATTTTCTTTTCCAAATTCCATGAGAATTGTTTTGCAATAAATACTGTTAAATACAAAATAAAAACTCGATTTTTTTCTAAACTATGCTTCTGTTTCTCTTCCAAGATTATGCAAATTAACAATAACGATTTTTTCATCCATTTTATGTATCTTTTTGAAAATTTTTAATTTTGAACTAAAGCGTACATGGAGTAAAAAAAATGAACACAACATAAATTTTGTATCATAAAATCCTTCATATATTAAAACTTCTGAAGCCGAAATGTTTCTCTTTAAAACGTGACCTAATAAAAATTTCTTCAATTGATTCATTTCCTATGTACGAAAACATGTAAGGTATTTGAATAAACAAATTATTTTTAGATTTTTCTACCGATTTTTCCCCGCAATTTTCAACTGTCGGCTTTTAAAATGATTTACAAGTGAAATTAGGCTGTTTTTAGTGTTTACTAACAGAAGTCATATCCCATTCGATAAAAATTAATCTTTCAGTCAACTGTTATTTATTATCTAATACTCATCCAGAACCAATATAAATGTAGAGGTACATGGCAAGGCGAAGGCTAAGTATAATTGGCCTAAGATGCAGATCGCTATATTTATAGCGCACGTGACGTTGGCAAAATTACAGAGGAAATTCATTCTCGACTATAAAATATACATATACATTTTGAATTTCTAATTCTCGAAGGAAATGGAATTTAAATACCTGATAGACAGTTTAAACAACAGAAAATTAATTTGCAAACAAAATTGAATGTATAAAACCTTCATTATAAATTTAATTCAATCAACTATTTAAGTTAATTATTTAAGAAAAACATGGAAAATTATTTTTTTGTAAATGTCGATCCCAATCTTTTTTTTCTGACAATGAGAAAAATTGTTACGAGGCAGAATTTCATTTTTTTAGTTTCCGGCAGTGATTCGTATTGGCAATGAACCAACAATAAGGTGTTGTTTAATTTATTCGTTGAAATTCTTAATTTTGGCAAAATAAAATTTCGACAAATCGTTATGATAGCTGTTTTATTAATAGGTTTATAGAAAAATTGCACAATTTTCAATTATTAGCTTCCGCGTTTGCAAACACGGGTTTTCTAATTAACACTAGGATCATCTTAAAGTAACGTAAGAGGATTTAGGGAGAGGGGAGGGGAGCGAAATCTTACTGTTTCTTATGAATTAATAAAGCAGTTGAACTTTCAGCCTAGTAGTTGACTTTTCAACAGAGTAGTTGACTCTTCAAGCAAAAAAGATGAATTCTTAACAAACAATGTAATAGTTCATATTTTAACCGAGACGAACTTTTCCTTTTTTTATCAAAACAGGTGATTTTAACCAAAAAAGTCAAATTTTCAATAAAATAAGTGAATCCTTAACCAAAAAAGATTTGCCAGCCAAATAAATAAAAAGAAATTTATCAAAATTTTGCATTTTCAAACTAAAAAACGAGCTTTCTGCGATACAGTTGCATTTTCAACCAAATAATTGAATTTTCAACCAAGAAGTTAATTTTTGATTAAAAAAGACGAATTATCAAGAAAAGATATAAATTTCTAACCAAATAGTTGAATTTTCCACCAATAGAATTAATTTTCTACCAAAAAATCTTCAGCCATAAAAAATAATTTCCCACAAAGTGCTTTTATATTTAAGTAAATCAGATTAAGTTTACATTAAACAGGTAAATTTTGAACCAAAAAATCGATTTACAAGAAAAATGACGAATTTTTAAGAAAGTAAGTAAATCTGAAATCAATCAGTTCAATTTAAAAACTAAAGGAATACTTTTCCACTAGAACAACATGAATTCGAAACAAAATATATGCATTTTTAACCAACTGGTGAATTTTTATCTAAAAAAGATAAGTTTTCAAACAAAAATGGAACATTTAAAATTTCAGAAAAATAATTAATTTTGAACAAATCAAAACGCATTTTCAACAAAATAGTTACATTTTCAGCCAATGAAATTAATTTGGACTAAAATGATGAATATTCAATTAAAAAATAGAATTTTTTAAAAATTATTTCAACTTTCGACCAAATAGTTCAATTTTTTAGCAAAGTTTTGAGTTTTCTGCCATATTGTTCAATTTTTCAGCCGAAAATACGATTTTTGTACAAAGCAGTTGAATTTTTAACTCGTAAATGTGATTTTTCAACAAAAAAGTTCATTTTTAACCAGAACAGAATAATGTTTAACTAGGCAGTTGTATTTTTTTCCAACCACAAAATACAAAAAAAAATTTCAATCAAATTGTTAAAATTTCAAGCCAAAAAGATATCTCAGGCATTGAAGAAATGATAAAATTGCACATTTATAAAACTAAATTCTCATTGTTTTTAACGCACTTCCTGTTCTAAAACTAATTTAATTTATATTCCACGTTTATTTAATTAACAGAGTTTATATTTTATAAGTTCGGTCGTTCCATAAGTTTATATAATCTTAGTGGTATAATATAGATTGTTAATGATCATACACTTCTTATATTTACTAGGAAAATTGTATACGGCATTTCAAAAATATAATTATCTATTTATTTGCATGTTTTATTCCCAATTGGAAGTAGAAATAAAATTAGTGTTCGTCAGAAAGAGTTATTCATCGAGACATTATACCGATAAAATTTAAGAGATTCCGAGGGTGCACGAGACTGACCCGGGTCTATTAGATATTCTCCATCGCTTGATAATTGCATCGTTGAATTCAAAGTTCAAACAAAAGCAGTAATATAGGTTCGAAAGATTAAAAAGTATATAAAAATAAAACGTGGAAAATGTTAGAAGATTCTGAGAACGTTTCCACTCGATTTGGTACAACTCACAAAAACTGTTTATCTTATAAACTATATGAATTTAATCAAACATAAAGGACTTTTCGAATTTATAATTTCTGTAGAGATACCATTTGTTTTCTTGTTATTGTTTTATTGTAAAATACCGGCACAAAAATTATGTTGATACAGAATTATTGGTTTAAGTGCTTCTGAATAATATGATGAGGAAACTGAAAGGCTATGAAAACAATATTCTATATTCGCTTGGTAGTATCATATTTCTTGTGGTTAAGAAGAAGGTTTAAGATTAATTGAAAAAAATTCTACAAACTGACGTTGCTCGATTATGTAAAAATTGTTTTGTGATCTTTGCAGTCTTTAGCCTCAATATTACGTCAGACATTACAGGAAGTCATTACAGAGAAAAACAGATTTCATTTTTTTTGCGTGTAATATTCAAGTGGGTAAATTTGGATTTTTTTCAAATCGAAACAAAAGGAAATAATTTTTTTCAGTTAACTGGAAAAATAATTGATATAAAATTTGTTTAAAAATTAATATTTCTGCTGAATTGATATGAGTACTATAGATTAGGAGATTTTCTTTTAATTTCCTTATCATATTTTTATTTCAGGAGGGCTGACGTGTCGTCAGGTGCTGAACATAATGGTGATAATTGGATTCATGATAAACTACATGCTTCGAGTGAATTTAACCATAGCTATGGTTGCAATGGTTTATCCTTCAAATCATTCACATTCCAATTTGACGATAGCATCTGAAAACGCTATTTTACTCAACAAAACAGGAAACATTCCAGTCAGGAATTCTAGTAATGGAACACCTCTTCAACTAGTAAGATTTCTTGATTAATTTATATTTTTATATTGCGGATGGAATTTGATCATTCGTATTCTCAAGTACTGAAATTCATCAGACTGAAGCAAATTTAGCCACAATTTTAATTTACGGGAATTATGAACACAATTTTCATCTGTCCAAACTACGATTTTAAAAAATAACTTTTATTCTGCAAAATTATTATTATTTGAAAATCACCACAGGAAACAAAGTCCTATTGAGGTCCCATTGGGATTCAGGTTTTAAGTTCTGCTAAAGTACGGGGGGTGTGAGAAAAATCAGTACTTAAGTACACAGTATACCCCCGAGACATTAATTGTCTGAAGTTGGATAAAAACGCTGCAAACAATTGAAAAGTACAATTATCCGACGTCGGATAATTATTATCCGTTTTATGATCAAAATGATCTGCTATTGGATGATTATAGTTTTCAATTGTTGGCCGCGTTTTTATCAAACTTTAGATAAATAATCTCTCTTGGGGATTTACAGTTTATCAACTTTTCTTGCAAATTTTAAAAGTTTGACAAAATTACAAGAAAAGTTCTATTTTTTCAAGATTTCTACAAGTTCTGATTAAAATCAACCAAATAAAAATTAAATATCCGAGACGTATTAAATCGTAAATAATTTTTGGGACAAAAGTATGTAACAGAAAACATATATTTTATTTTTTTCGTAATTTTTAAATTTGCTGATGAGAAAGTTGTCCCAAAAAAGTAGTATCTGAAATAAGACTAAAGTACCAAAATAAGTTCAAAATATTTACCGTTTAACTAGGACATTTTTAGGACAAAAGTACCGGAAAAGTCCCACTTCATTTTTTATAAATGTTCACAAATCCTAAATCATTTTTGGACAAAAGTACTAGATAAGGTCCATTATATTTTTTTCTGACCTGAAAATTTCTACTTAATATTTTTAGTAGGATTTTTTAGGATCAAAGTACAGGAGAAGTCTAATTCATTTTTTTGTTGTTGAAAATATCACAAGTCCGAAATAATAACAATAATAATAATGCAAGTTTAAAAATAATTAAGAGGGACTTTTCCAGTATTTTTATTCTAAAAAAGTTCTAGTGAAATAGGAAATGTTTTAAATTTATTTTGGTACTTTAGTTTAGTCCTATTTCAGCACTACTTTTTTGGGACATAAATCATATAAGCACTTTAATCAATTTTGAAAAAATAAAATAAAATGGAACTTGCCTAGTACTATTGCCCCAAAAATTATTTAGGACTTGTAAAAATTTTAAAAGAATTAAATGTGACTTTTCTGTTTGTTTTTGCATACAAAAAATCCTGCTAAAAAAGATAAGTGTGACTTCTCCAGTACCATTGCATTGTCATAAAAAAGTCCTTGTGAAATGTGAAATATTTTAAACTTCTTCGGTAGTGCAGTCCTATTTCCGGAGTACTTTTTCGGGGCATAAGTCCCATCAGCACTTATGCAAACTTCGGGGGAAAATGGGATTTTTTTAGTACTATCATCTCTATTTGAACTTTTACAAATTGTTCAGGAAAGTTGATACTTTAGTGCTGATTTATGTCATACCCAGTAATGTAGCAGGACTTGAGTCAGAATCCCAATGGGATCCCAATGAGACTTTTTTTCTTGGGTTATTATCAATGACTTTCAATCTGAAAACTTGTAGGAAGGTATGGAACAAACGAGATATTGGTGGAACGAGTACGAACAAAATCTGATCTTCGGAAGTTTCTTCTGGGGCTACATCTGTACAGAAATTCCAGGTGGAAGATTGGCGGAAATTATTGGGGCTAGAAGAGTTTTCGGATACAGTATGCTATTTTCTAGTGCAATTACTCTTTTTACACCAGTTGCAGCCTCACTCGGATTTACTGTAGTGGCAGCTTTGAGAGTCTTTTTAGGATTTTGCCTGGTAAGTATCTTACAATAATAACATAGGCCGTCCAAATTTTTACCCAAAAACCAGACTAGGTGATCATATATAAGAAAAACTATTTGGTAAAAAACTTACCTTCTGCAGGCCTCATTGCATGATTTGAAATGGAATCAGTCAATTAATCTTCTTTTTTGAAAAATGTTCTTTTTGGCTGTGGATTCAACTATTTTGTTTAAAAAACACGCTCTTTTTCCCTCAATATTAACTAGAAAAAATGAATTTTTTAAACTCAAAACGAGAAAATTTCATTTTCAGTTGAAAACTTATCTTTTTCAGTTGAAAATTCAATTATTTTTGTAGAAAATCCAACTTTTTTGTTAAAAATTAAACTCATTTCTTGATAAATTAACTACATGGTGTAAAATTAACTTTTTTGTTCAAAATCTCTAATGCCGGGGGGAAATTTCAGTTTTATTGTGTAAAATTCATGTATTTTGTTGAAAATTCGTTTTTTGGGTTGAAAATTAATCTTCTCTTTTAAAAATGTATCTTACTGACTGTGGATTAAAACGGATTTAAATATGTTGTTAAAAATTCGTCTTTTCTGGCTCATTTTAGATGGTGGAAAATTAATCCTTTTTTTTTGTTGAAAATTGATCTTATTGGTTATGGATTCAACTATGTTGTTAATTATTTGTCTTTTTTATACAATTTCACTGTTAGAAAATTCGCTTTTTTTGAAATTGTATCTATTCCATTTTTTTTAATTAGACTTTTGGTTAAAAATTAAACTATTTTTATACAAAACTCAAATGTTTTCTTTTGAAAAATTAAATACTTGTTAGAAAATGCACTTTTTTTAGCAGAAAATAAATCAAAATGAAAATAAGTTTTTTTTTGTTATGAAAATTAATTTCTCAAACTGAAAATGCAACTATTCCATTTTTAGTCCAAAACTTATATATTTTAGTTGGAAATTCATCTCCTTTAATTAAAAATTATTTTCTTGATGTAAATTATCCTTTACATACTATATTGTTCATTCAACTTTTTTAGTCGAAAATTTAATATTTTTCTTGGAAATTCGTTGCTTTGGATTGAAAATTCATACATTCATATTATATGGAATACGAAATATTAAATCTTTCGTTGAGAATTCATCTTTCTTTGTAAAAACTGAACTGCGCTTGATTAAAAAATCAATAATTTTATTAAATTGTGAATTATGTGGTTGGAAATTCAACTATTTTTTTAAAGCTTTCTCTGTGGTCGGAAGTTCTACTCACTATGGAACAACTCATTAGAAACGCTAAAAAACGGAGAATAAACATAAAATCTAGGTCCAACCAACACCCTCAATTATATCCCCTCCTCAATCATATCTCTTCTTTTTTGTGAAAAAAATCACAGTGAAAATAAAAATTATTAATTATTCTTAATAATTTTGTAGGGCGCCACTTGGCCTGCAATTCATCCAATGACAGCTCTCTGGATTCCACCGAACGAGCGCAGCAAATTCGTATCGAACATGATGGGTATGGAATAGAGAATACAATTTTAATTTGTATTAATTTATCGATGTCTTGCATCCTAAGAATTCAGTCTGAATAATGGAAACTTTGTACGAGGATCATTAATACTATAATGCGCTCATTGCAGATAGATATTAATTAAGCTTGAAATAGTTTCTCAGTCTAGATTCTATTTTAAAACAATCGCGTTTCCGATAACCTGTGTCAGTTTCAAGTTATCATTATAACTTTTCTCTCCAATTTAAAAACAGGTTTTATAGTTCCCTGGAACTTCCAGTAAATGAAACCAATACACTGGTTGATTCTTTTTAAGAAAGTAGTTCAAGTTCCCTGGCCTTGAAATATGACACAACTTTACTTTGAACCGAGTGCATGTACTTGCCATCCTCATACAATGATTCAGTTACGAATCATTTCTTTATAAATTATACAGGCCTACAAAATTCAAAGAATTTCCACACCCACAGACTGGACCTAGTGAACCTGAAGGAATTTGATGCGCTGAATCCGAATCTGACCTCAGAATTGCTCCATCACCCTACGTTTCCGAGATA
>JAWWLR010000166.1:9408628-9419761 GCA_035041075.1 Acraspis erinacei | reverse complement strand
TACCGTAAGAATAAATGTTTTATATTGTGTGTTACAAAATAATATTGTTTCATTTATTTCGAATACAACCACAATTTTATTCTAAGTTTTTTTTCAATTCCACAAAACATAATGGTCCTTCGAGTCGCGGATGTTCTAACGGGCGTGTTTATAAACGCGAAATTCCGTGTAGAATATTGACTTTCATCGACTTCCAGTGAATTCAAACTCTACAGTGATCTTGAAAGTGAATATCAATGACAGTGCAGTTCCAAAGTGATAATCAAGTTTCATAATAGTGATCTCAGAAGTGAATATTAACGTCAGTGCATTTCCAAAGTGACATTATTTACTCAACTGAGTACCAGTGATATTCACAAGTGAGAATAGTGACATCTCAGTAAAGTTTCAATCTTTACATTCAAAACTCATTATTTAAAAGATGAACACTGGACAATAGTCGAAATTGCAAAGCAAGTCAGCACCAAGGAGAAAAGTTCAAGTTCCAAGCTGTAGTTCCCTCAACTACTTTCATCGAGGACGTCCACATTTCAAAAGGCGTTATTACTGCAAGGAAGCTTTTTCTCTGGAAACATTTCAAAATCCAGAATTAATTGCAATACAATTTTATTTCAATGGCATGTGGACAACAGCAGCTCATACGACAACTGGGGTCATCGTGAATCTGCTCAATGGTCCAAAATAAGTTTCAATACGGAGAATTATTTCATCTTCAAAGATCAACAAATTCCAAATAAAATTACTTCAACGGCATCTGGACAAGAGCCCGTGCGAGACAAGTCATCGCGGATCAGCTCATCATTTCAAAAACAATTAAAATTCGAGGAATCATCTCAACTTCATTTCAACAGCATCTGAACAATCGCAGCATATACTCTGGCTGGAATCATCGGGAGTCTGTTCATCTTTCCAAGTAAGTCAAGAGAGTTCCAATCTCAATTCCAAATATTATCATTTCCTCTCCTAAATTATGCTAGAATCTCGATACAAAAGGATTTCAACCACTTATTAAAAAAAAAAAAAGTTAAAATCTCGCGATTAGAATCATGACTGAAACTCAGATATCAAAATTAAAAAAGCTTCGGGCTTCAGTAAAACGTCAGGAAACTCAGTTTGAAAATCTTCTTAAAAATCTTGAGGATGATACAGATTTAGAAGCAATTGATTTAGAAGGCAGGTTCAAAAAACACTTGTCATTTTGGGACGAATTCAATGTAGTCCAAGATAAAATCGATGATTTAGCCATAACCGAAGACGAAAACGCGGAAAATGAGTCAGAAAGGACACAATTCGAAAATCGTTTTTACGCGATCAGTGGACTTGCTAAAAAACATCTTAAAAAACTGTCAACAGGTTCCACACCTTCCACATCTTCCGCATCACAGTTCAGTACGTCATTTTTACCCTCGTCGCGTTTTGAACTTCCCAAGCTTCAAACTCCTACATTTTCCGGTTCTTATGACACGTGGCTCACCTTTTATGACTCATTTAAGTCAATGTGTCATGACAACCCAGCAATTCCAGATTTACACAAATTTTACTGCAATTATTAATACATATATATAATATTAATAATATTAATTATTTAATTATTAATAATATTAATATATTATTAATACAGGGTCTGCTGAAGTATCATTCTTCATGTAAAGACCAATGGAAAAAGTATCACGCAGGGGGGAGGTCAGAAGATCTTGAAAAATGTATCACGTATTTTGTGAATTGCCCCATACCGGGAATAACAAAATGATTAAACTTTTTTGTGTCATAAGTTTATGAGACGAGTATTCAATATTGCCAAATTGGGCAATTTAGAACAGCTATAGTTTCTAATATTGCTTGAAAATTATCTGAAAATATTACCTTGCTGCATTGCATATATTTTGCTCTGAATATTTCTTTTTTAGTATTACGATTTATTATCTTGTATATAAAAATTATTTATAAAAGAGCAGCCCCTATCAATCTCCCCAGGTTTAACTGTTCTCGAGCCTTTCAAATCGTTTCACCCTAATTTCCTGTACGCGTGTTGCTCGCGTGCTTGAATAGTTTCCGGTTCCGGCGTGTGCTTATGTCTCACGTGCTCGCACAAGCCGGCACTTCTTTATTGAGGGTGTCCCTCCTTTACACATAAGCATCGAAGTTTGTCTCTGATTTGTTACTTTTCGTTGTTATTCCTTCATTCATTTTGAGTTCTAAAAAAAGTCTAGAATATATTTTAGAATTCGGAAATATTTTAGAGCATTTCAAACATTCATGAATAATCTAGAAAAGTAAAAAATAATCTATTATAATTATTATATAATAGTAAATATTTTCGTTCATTCTGCAACATTCCAGAATATCCTAGAAAAATCGGAAGCATTTCCAGTGATCAGTACAATCTCAGGGAAAATAGGGGAATTTTTTCTTTTAAAAATACTAGAGTAATGAAGAAAAATTAATAAATGCAACACTCTTATAATTACCAGCAATTTGATTAAAACAGAACAAATACGCGCGTTACATGCACGATTATTAATTCTTGTAACCTCAGGAAAATTTTTTTAATTAAAAAATAAAATTAATATTAATACCACAATTTTGTATTTGACAGTATGTGTTATCTAAAACAATGGAAAAGAAAAGCAATGCCAATATTTTTGATAACTGATGAATATTGATATCTTATTTTCACAATTAATGTATATTGTATATTATTGTATCAATTTCAGACGAAAAACCCTAATCCATTTCGATAAAAATTTTAAAAACAAAGCAATGAAAACAAAGAAAAAATTCCGAAAAAATTAACAACGGCATTTTCCTCCCTTTCAACCAAACAAAATGTTAAAAATATAATATTACCCACCTTCAATTCAGAAAAAATATTGGAAATAAAAAGATGCCCCATTCAACCAAAAAAATATACCAAAAAGAAAAAATTCCATCTTCCAATACAGAAATAAATAAGTCACTAAACTTACGTTCCTTCAAACTCTAAAAATTGTAGAAATACAAAATGTCTCTCTTCCAATTAAAAAAAATTGAAAATTACAATTTCCTCCCTTTTAACTTAATAAAAATGTAAAAAATGAAATAATGATTCTTCTCCCAATTCATAAAATGTTCAAAACCAAAACTTCTCTATTACAACTCGATGAAAATACTAAAAATATAAAATGCCGCTCTCCAAATTCAACAAAAAGTAAAAACTAAAGTTCCCTTGCATCAAATTTAATAGAAAATTTATAAATATTAAAAAAAATTCGCATTCAACTCAATAAAAATGTAAAAAGCAATTAATGTCCTCTTCCAATTCTTTTAAAGCCTTTTTGTGAAATTTGGTTGTATAATTTGTTTTTTAAGTCTATGCTGGCTTAAAAAATGTATAATTTTAAATAACAAAATTTCTACCATTTCTTTCAAAATTAAAACTGTGAAATCCAAACGTTTTTTATACATAAATCCTTTTGAGTCGAAATATTTTAATTTTAAGTTAGTTTAAATTAATAATTTTTCAGTTTTTATATATTTATGAAAATTCAACACTCACCTAAAAATTAAAAATTTGTTTAATGGAAGAGTTAAAATTATAACGTTCAAGGTTTAAAACTACGAGTCTCGTTTTGAAATTCGGGATGAGATTCAAACATTTTTTACATGTGTAATCTAATCGACCCGAAGTTTCGGTAAGACTATAACTATTATAAGTATAGAATATAGGTTTAAAAAATGTTGACCTCTCAATAAAATTTTGATGAAGTAAGTGAAAAAAATCGCTAAAGAATTTAATAAACTTCACTATAAATATAATTTCATTGTGAACAAATTCTCAATTCATGGTTCGTCACGTATTATTTTAAAAAATAAATGTACGGTTGAATGGAGGTACAAAAGCACGGTCAATAGCGGCAATTTCACGATAGTGAACTTTGACTTGTTCCATTCTGCTGAAAAATGTGTACAAAGAAGCTTTCTTTAAAAAAAATACGTGCTATTCGTTCTAAATTTAAGTAAACAATAAAATATTTTTAAACATTAAAAAATTGTTCTTTTTTAAATACAAAATTTGGAATTGAATGATTAAAAAATGAAATATTTTATTCTACAAAATTATTTTAATATAGGATTCGAAATTAAATAAAAACTTAGAATTAGGAATCTACTATAAATTTGCAATTATTTAAAAATGGAATATATTTTATAAAATTTGGAACAGATTTTGATCAGACTCAGAATCGCCTTGTAAAAGAAACTATTGTTCAATTTTGAGCACTCGAACTATAGTTTAGTTTAAAAAAATAGTAATTAATTAATATATTTTTACAGTTCATCAAATTAAAACGATTTTTAATCAAAATTAAAAAAGTCAACCGCTTTTAATTTATAATTGTTTAAGTTTTCAAAACTGAAATTCTTGATATTTTAAGAAGCTGGATAAATTACTGTTTTAAAAGTTTGTAAAGTTCCCGCTCAAATAATAAATTTACTGTCATTTCCCGGGTTTTCACGGTCTTGAACAAATCCCGGTCATTTCCCGATTTCTCGGTCCGCAGTGGCCACATAACCTAAAGTTGTGGAAAATTGTCAATTTTCTTTGAAAGCTAATAATTTCTTATCACATAATGATCTTTGTTTCAAAATGTTAATTTCCGATAAAAAAAACTATTCATCTAAAATGTTTAGAATTTTTAATCAATAATTGATTAACTAATTTGAATGTTTTAATTTAACCATTCAAGAGTAAAGCTTTTAATTAATATATTAATTTAAAATTATTTTAAAAATGTAAATATTTTATCAAATTTAAATCGGAAATTTAAATTTGTTTAATTACTAATAAAGCTTTCGAATCAAAACAGTTCAATTTTCAACTTAAAAATCTGTAAACTGTTTAAATTGCGCAGATTTATAATCGCCTTGCAAGAAAAATGATTGTTCAAGTTTGAACATTTGAATTAAAGTTTAGTTATAAAAATCCCTAATTAATTTATATTTACAGCTGATCAAATTAAAACGATTTTGATTCAAAATTAAAAAGATCCAGCGCTTTTAATTTCTAATTTGTTAAGTTTTCAAAACTGAAATTTGCGTGATATTTCATAAGTGATTGAATAGATTTCTGGTTTTTCGTGGTCTCAAACAAATCCCAGTCGTTTTCCGATCCATTGTCCACCCCGAATTACTAACAACTCTAAGTAGAATAGTAAATTGATAAAAAATTAGGGTATTTTCGAAGCCAATGTGAAGAGACTTGCACCTGACGCGTCGAGGGCCGGGCTGTGCCGCCTCTTTGGCGTAGATTTTGCGATAGAGATGTTAATGATCGTGAATTGAGACGGTAGGCCCGGGGATATGTCGACAAATGGCCGCCGAAAATAATTACCCGTTCTTATCAAACTGAATTCGGCCCTCCATTATTCCACTCGTTCCCCTCTTCAATAAAAAAAAGAATAATAAAAAATAAATATAAACCACAAGTCCACAAAGACCAATGTGGCAATAGCGATACCTTGGCTGTGCTCCCATCCATAAATTTCTAGACTGCGAAACTAGTGCTGCGGCAAATTCAAAATCGAGCGATCGTTTGCCAATATTCGTTTGCACAGATGCCATTTATTTTTTGGATCGTTTCCGCTATTAGATTTGCGATTCGGCATAATATTCGAGTCCAAAATCCGCAATATTTCGCTAATGTAAAGCAGAATGTTTGATTGAAACGATCGAATATTTTTTGCACATTTCCCAAAAGAGCCAGGTTGTTTAAAAGAATAAAAAATGAAAAATCAAATTAAATAAAAAAATTTTTTCTCTCATCAACTAGACGTCTGTCTTAAAATTTGTTTAATGTTAACCATCTAAAATAGATTTTAACAATATCGACTGACAAGCCCTAGATTAACTTGTCCAGACTTATACGTTTAACCAAAAAAAACGCTTCACTTCTCCTCAGCGCCGAAATCGACCATCTTGACAGCGCCACATTTGCAGTCAGGGCGGAATATCCTGGCCCCAAATAATTCCCGGATAATTTTCAACGCGGGCAGTTATAAATAGAAAGATTTCCACAATTATTCATTTTCATAGAAACTAGGATTGTGGAGAAAAGTGTTTCAAAGACAAAGAGGGTAAATTTAATAAATCTGTGACAAATATTATTTTTAGTACCTTTTTATATGTTTTTTTTAATCTTCTAATTATTAGTATATATAATAATCTATAATTCATTCATTCTATCCAAATTGAAGCTCCTATGGTTCTGTTCGCTTTTCGCGTGTTTTTTGTCTGGTGACTTTATCACTTTTGAAAATTAAGTTATTAATTTTTAGCTTTAGAATAATCTGATTACATTTTGAAAATCGTGATGCACAATTTGAAAATTAATTATTTTTAACGATTTAGTTTGAAGATACTAATTTAAGAGCCTTTCAATTTTTAAACGAAGTTTGGAATTATTTAATTTTTAATGCAAGATTGAATGAATTTAAAAAGTTTTAATTTAGAAAGCATATCATTTTTAAAGATTTTAGAATAATTAAACTTTAAAGGTTCACAATATTCACATATATTGTGCTCATAATTTTTAACGGGTTTTTCGCCCGATTCGAAAATTTTTAATTCTAAAGTTCTGAAGTCTAAAATTTAAAGTTTTTTTGCTTCAAAAGCTTAAACTCTAAAATATATCCAATTCAAATATTAAAAATTGTAGGGAAACTCCACTATTAAATTATCATTTTTATAAATTATCAAATTATAAGAGTTAATTTAATAATTTTGATTTTATGATTCTAAATTTTTTATTTTCAATTTCAGTTAGTTTTTTTATTCTTCGTAATTGTAAGATATCAAATTGAAAGACTTAATGGTTTCGGAATTTTTGCTTTGAATGATTTATAACCAAGTGATTAATAATAATTAAACGTCTCCAGTGTGAAGATTTTTGAACCAGACGTTGAGAATCAATTTTTTACATTTTAAAATGTTCCAAAATATTGAAAATTTTTAACTCAGCTTAAAAACAATTTCTATCTGAAAAGCTTAAAACTGGAAAATTTCACGAATTAATAATAAATCTAATGGAAGTGTTAAAAATTATGATGTTTAAAATCAAAATAGATCAGAATTACAGCATCTGAATTAGATATCTAAGGAATTAAATAATTTATTTAATTTTGAATAATTATAATTTTAGAGTTTCGAATTTTCATGCTAAAAAGTTAAATTTTTTATGTATAACTTTCAAAAGTTCCAATTGTGCAATTAAAATAGAAATGGTTGAATGTATAAGAGATTTAAATTAATTTACTAATAATTGACATTTTAAACGTCTTGAATAAAAAAAGTAATAATATCACAATTTTTGGCGACTAAACTTGTATTTTATTTTTAATTTGTACCATTTAAAAGGTTTACAATTGAAAATTTGTCCATTTTCACGGTGAATTTATTTGTCGGTTGTGCAAAAATTTGTCTAATATATTTTAAAGTTAAATTAATATAATTTATTTAATTTAATAATAATATATAAATCTCGAATTTCAGAAGGTTTAATTAAGTTTCCAATATTAAATTGTCCAAATTTAATCCCTTCGAATGGAAAATTATTTAAATATCTCAAGTGTTCAATTTTAAATTGCTCAATTTGTAACGTTTTTAAGTAGAAATAACATAATTTCAATTCCTTTGAATTTGCAATGATCCAATTTTCAGAAATTCGAATCTGAAAATGTTCCAATTTTAACGCTTCAATATTTTCCTGTTTTCAAAATTTTAATCCAAAGTCATTCAATTTCGAGATTCTTTAAATAAACAATTTGAACGTGTTGAATTAAAAATGATAAAATTTTAACTCATTTGTAATATTATATTCTTATTTAATTTCGAAAGTATTCAGTTCCAAATTATTGATTATTAATTATTGTTTCCAAAATTGGCTATACTTAACATTGAAAAATTCGTGTAATAATTTAAAAATAAATAAATTATATTTTAAATTTGTTATATTTTAAAGATAATAAAGCATAATAAAATAAAATTTCATAGATTGAGCTTAGTTTAAAATCTATCAATGAAACTATAGCACGGTGGGTCTGAACAAGTTTAAAAGCAAGTTCCAATTAAATTGACTTTTTTAATGTTTATTATAATATAACATCTCGCGAAGATTTTAAGATGAAAACGAAAATAATCGATAGTTCTTTTTTTTTATAAAAGTCTGAAATAACTATATTTTTATAAGGTTATATGGTAAATATTGGTTAAATTCTTTTTATCGATTTTTTATTGAATGTGGCTGTCTCTTATCTCTGAATATAAGCTAAAAATGAACATCATCGAAGAGGCGCTTTCTGAAAAAATGAGGTTTTTGTATTTAATTATGGTATGACCAAATTTAACTAAGCCAAATTTTATTTTGCGGTAGTGTATAATTTTATTGCGACTTGCAATTAAACGTTAGGTAAATAAATAACATGTTATTATGGCATTAAAAATATGCCAATAATACAGTTTTCAGTTGAATGTGCAGAATGGTTTCATTTTAATTAAATACAAAAATGGACTTTTTTCAAAAAACACATCTCTGATTGTTTTAATTTGCATCTTGATATATTCATGAAACGACAGACAACAGCATACAATAATAACAACTATAATATAACATTATAAAAATGTCTTTATTTTTTAGTAATAAAATACAAAAATCGCTTTTTTTTAAGTTCTCGAACAATTTACATCTTAAAATTTCAAGGGGATACCTCATTACCATGAACAATAAAAAAATCCAATTTACCAATTATAATTCGAATTTTAAACAGAATAAAAACGAGTGTCATGGCAATTTATTTCTTTTTGTATTTTATAAGACTTTTCACATGTAGTTGTAGACTAAAAACATGAATTTTCTTCAGTAGAGCAATGGGGCATCAGCATTACACAATGCGTGAGAGCAGGTGACTTCCGTTAGTTGTTTGCTTTATTTGGTTGGCTATCAAATGCAAAAGCCGCGCATATGAGGGTCAGGTGTTACCAAGTTGTGCACCATACGAAACACAGCGCCTTCTGTTAGTTTGAGCTACGCCTATTATAAACTTCTACAAACTATTTTTCCGAACAAAATTAATGTTAGGGCCAGTGCACGTCAGAAATACCAGAATATGCAAGTGCTTGTTCGATTTCAATGCAACTTGGTCAAATTATAGTGCCTATATAAGAGAAATTGTCGGGCCAAAAACCATTGTTTTTTAACTTTCGGAATTTTGGGAGTTACGCCATATAGATTTTTTTAATTATCGACATTTCCGTAACCGAAATTTTGAAATTTTTGCATTGTGGAAATTTAAAATAAACAAATGTTATTTCCTGTTTGTCCATAAATTATTACCAGTAAGGTTTAGTATTGAAAATATATTATTAGATATAATTCATTATTAGAATAATTTATTAGTTATTAATATTATTTATACAAAACAAACTTTCAGAAAAACAAGAAAGAAACTTTGCGAATTAAAATCTTATAAATCTAAAATTCTGAAAATTTAAACAAATCCCTTTGGGCCCAAAATCGAACGACCAGTTGCAGATTCTGATACTTTTGACGTGTAATGGCCCTTTAATAATTTATTATTTTAATTATTATATATAATAATCTCGCAACTTTGCTATTATTTGAATGTGAAATTTTATTAGCATACGTCAGTTTGACAATTTATGAACTTGTCTTTCTGCTAAACTTAGAGGCCTGTAAATGCTTAATCATTAACTTTCAAGTTATTAATTTTCATTTCAGATTCTAATTTAGGAATACTTCAGTTTTAGACGATTTTTGGAAATGTTTAATTTTGAACGTTTCAAGTTTCAATTAATTCATTCTTAAAACTTCCAATTTAAAATCATAATTTTCAACGTTTATAGAATTATTAAACTTTAGACGTTTAAAATTCTTCAATTTTAAACCGTGTAAACAACACTGAACTTTTTTTTACATAAAAATAATTTTTTAGTTTAGAAAATTCTATTAAATCATTTTGAATGTCAATTGGTAGGGGTTTAAAAAACCCGATAGACATGCTAATACTCGGCGAGTATTGTAAAAATCGAGGTAAAAATAGCAGCAAAAATATTTCTTGATCTTACTAAAATTGGTTTTAATGTTAAATTATAATTTTTCATACGGTCAACATTTAAAATGCTATTATTTCATCAGATTTAAATTTGAAACATTCAATAGGGTTTTCAATTTCAAATTGTGCAATTTTAATCGCTTCGAATTGAAAACTATTTGTATCCAAAAGTTTCCAAAATTTATTTCAAAATTTCACTAAAATTGTTTAATTTGAAACCTTTTCAATTCAAAATCGGTGAATTTTATTTTAATCGCTTCGAAATGATTAATTATAGTTTCCAAAGTTTTTTAAACTCTTAGCATTTAAAAAATTGTTTAATTATAATAACCTTTTAAATTGTTTATATTTTAAATTTTAGGAAATAGTTGAAATAAACAAATTATTATTGAAAAATTATCAATTTTTGTGTCCTTCAAAATGGTCTTCAAATTCAATACTCGATAGAATTCTTCTTACTTTTATATTTTTGAAAATCACCTGTTAGAGGCAATCAAGCATTCTGATATGATTTACGTAGCAATCATTACGTTTCTTAAATGCCCAAAAAACCTGTTTTTATTTCGTCAGAAAGATGTTTCCGGCATTCAGGAGAATTATTTTCACTTTATCTACCATCTGTCAGTTAAAATTGCGGTATTCAGAGTTAGTTAGCCCCTCAATTTACAAATTGGCCTTGTTGTTATTTCATCGAAACTAAATAACAGAGCCCAGAGGCCTCGTTTAGAAACATAGATCGTTTCAAATTAGAATTCCAATTCGCAAATTCCTAAAGTTTCTTGATAAGAAGGAATACTTCAAATGCTTTCCAAGCTTGAATAAGAATTGAAAATATCAGTAAAAGTATTTAGGGGTCGTTCATAAATTATGTACAGTTTTTTTCGGAAATTTTAAACCACCCTGTGTTAGCTGTCGTACGTTTTTAGTCCCCCGTCCTGAATTTAGTCATCATTGTTTCTTCTGAATTGTAAATTTCAATTTTCTACAAAAAAGTTGAATTTTTAACCAAAACGATGATTTTTCAACCCAA
>JAWWLR010000166.1:9270852-9282096 GCA_035041075.1 Acraspis erinacei | reverse complement strand
GCCGAACCTACAAAACCTGAATACCTACGTAAAATACATTAAATCCAAATATATTTTTTTATTCTTGTTAAAGAGAGAGGTGTATTGAGCATGATTTGTTATTCACAAACAGTAAAAATTGATAATGTATTGTTTGCAGCACGATAGAATAAGGGAATTTGAGACACCGGAAAGTAGTTTAAACTTATTAAAAATATGCTGAACTTCAGTAAACAGAAAATATGGTGCTGAATGGCTTAACGACATTCTAGCACTTTGAGCATTGTCTTGGCCTTTTACTTTTGCCGCGCTCACTTGACACGCAAATATTGGCTCTCCGCAAAGGGTATTCTGCTCCTCCGTGGATGTTCAAACGTAGTAAAACAAAACTAACTCTTTCACTACGTCGACAAAATTACAGAGGGCCCTTTGGACCATCTAGAAGAACAGCATGATTCGAAATTTTCACTCCCTGACCTTGGAACTCTATTTCTTTCTATGTAGATTACGCTTGGGATTAAAAAAGGCAGCTTAAATGAAAGAAAAACTGAGACAATAGGGGCTCCGTTCCAGGTTTCGACTTTCACCCACTGCCCAAGGTGGACGGGATCACAGGAGCAAGGCTACCAGAAGCAGTGAAGATATCTAGCACCGATAATAACAACCAAGTTTCCGCTGTGAAGAACAATTGAATTCGATCTCTGTAAAAAAGTAAAAACCACATCAGTGTCCAGACATCAAAGTCCCGCGAAGCACGGCTTTTTAAATGTAGCCAAATTCCCTTAGTAGAGAATTATGATGCCGCAACATGATCTGGAACAACTCATTATCGTCGTTCTACAGCTTACCGTGAAGGCTATCGAAATCTCAGGGAACGGAATATGGTGAGAAAGGAAACCCGTAAAGAGAATGACGTATTATTCCGTGAGGCGTGTGGCCCTAGACACAACTACACATTTAGTAGCTCAGAGGCCATCGTAGCTCAGACCACAGACACCTGATCGCGGTTCTGGCTAGTTGAGAGAATAATAATGTTTAGGATAAAAGATGGACTAAGCCTGGAGATTCAGGGTACGCTGTGTCTGTAGTTTAGCAGGGCGACCGTTATGGAACCTGCCACCGAAGGGGACAGGCTGCATTCTATTTTCTGGTCTCACCGAAACTTCAGCTAGGAACTTTGGTCCTTAGATTACCGAGTTTATCTAAGGACGAGTGAAGTCATCTTCCACTCGACTTTACAGGGATCTGCAACTGACCTAGAAGCGTTTGGAAATCTTCCGAATCAGCCTAATGATGTTTAAAATAAAAATTTCTATGATGTAGATTGGAATTGCCCTATTCCGATAACCCTGTTCATACAGGGAACGTATTAACGTAGAAATAGAGGTGTATATAATCTCGGCTTATTTTCCGGGAGATGCTAGGGGAAAAACATCTCTTACGGAGGTAGAGACTCTAATTCAGCACCACCAAGAAGACAGGTTTTTTCTGCTTTTAGATTGTGAGGCAAACTCCTCCCACTCAATTTAGGGGAGCACGAAAATCAAGGGCAGACGAAGAGCTGTAGTTGAATATCTAGCGGTTACTGATCGCGCGATTCTCAATCGTGTTGATACTCCGATATTCCAGAATATAAA
Source organism: Acraspis erinacei (assembly GCA_035041075.1). Classification (NCBI taxonomy): domain Eukaryota; kingdom Metazoa; phylum Arthropoda; class Insecta; order Hymenoptera; family Cynipidae; genus Acraspis; species Acraspis erinacei. The sequence goes on along the minus strand of JAWWLR010000166.1, from coordinate 9,280,480 downwards.
GAGGAGTAATATTAAATTATTTTACTCGAGGTGCGGATGAAATAAGATTAAGGTACTGGACTAGAGATTATCCGAAGAGGAATCTCTTTCCAACTACAATCATATCTTGTACAGTACGCCCTAGAAAGTGGAAAAATAGTATGTATAGCTTAAGCGCCCAAGGTGCTTCATCAGGGCTCCACCAGCATACAAATAAACTAAATATAGCATTAGGAAAACCCGTGGTTTTAAAGTTCATCAACGCGAGGAATACACTTTGTGTCTCATATAAGTATTAACAGAAAAGCAGGGTTTTGGAATTTCTACAAGCTACTGCAACATATACATGGTGTGTAAAACGTCTGGAAACACCTAAATAACTGTCCAGATAAAATATTTTTCAAATGAGTCAAGGTCATTCTTGAAGTAAGTCTCAACGAGAAATCGAATGGTGATCTTCAAGGTCATTTCAAGGCCATTTTGCGTTTTAAAATGAAAGTCTCTGTTTTTGAAAAAGGTCCGATATGAGCTAACGGGGCAGCATTGTTTTTCCTCAGGTCAAGGTCATTTCTGATCAAACCGAAAGCTCACGTTGAGATTTTTTCGTTTATAGTTACTCCAAGAATGACCTTGACCTGAGGAAATAGAGAGCCGTCCCGTTAACACCATTTTGAGATTTTTGTTATTTCTTTAGAATTAAAAGCAATATGTCTGATCTATAGAATTGAAAAAGCCTATGATCTACTGAAATAGTATGTTTTCCCTTATAATTTTCAAATATTTCGCAGAAAATCTGTTAGTAGACAGAATTTAATTTGCAGCTGCTGATAAGTATTATACGGTCTTATTTCTGATATTTGATCTAACTAGAATATATTTTGTTCCTGTTTAAGGAATTATTTCTGCAAAGTTTAGATTTACCTCTAGAATCAGGGAATTGAAAACAAATTCCGGCGGGATCGAAGACAAAGAAGAAATGGACCTTATTTCACATTAGAAAAGGTATAATTAAAATTTTTAATGTTGAGAAACTTCGAACAAGAAATATCTTACTCACCTTTTTGGTTGGTTCTGAATTCCATGAGTCTTCCTTTGATGCGCTTTCCAAATTGCCTGGCTCCCCCATGACGTTACCCTAAAAGCGGGATAAGTCTTCGACCACAGCAAATGGGTGGCATCGTGCGAAGAAGATATCCAAAACATGTGTCGAGTCCCATCCTAAACAGATATGCAAATACTGGTTACAGTAAAGGGTGCTGTAATCATCTAACCCGCTTGTCAATCATCAATCTAGGCCCATGGTATAAATATAAATAGTCCTTCCTTTTCCTTCCTAAGGATTCTGCCATCACCGGCTGAGGAAAACTCGTGGTATTTAATATTGCCGCAGTAAAAATTGAGAAATTTACATAGAAAAAAGTCGTAAGAAAAAAAAAACGCAAAAAGCGAGGGAAAATAGGAGAATAATTGTGGGTAAGTGGAATGAATGAATGATGTCGTAGAATATTATATTTGTTTCGTACCCTACTAAATCCAAATTAATTTTCAGCGAATGCCAGAAACTAGAGAGTGAATAAAAACTATTGTCGTGCCATGCAAACACCTCCAGAAGGACTCTTACGTATTCATAATTGAAAGAACCTGAATTTAAAGTATTCTTGATATTTAATGTGTAGTGTCCAGGGTTGAGTTTGATATTCAATTTACATAGGTTATTTGAAAATAACGTGTCATCTGCCCATAGCGACCTACTTGAGTTGCCCGGACCTCGTCTGGATTCAAAAGGGTAGCATTGCCGGTTTCCATGTTTTTTTCGCCCACTTATGTCGGTCATGTCTTTTGTACTCGTAAAATGTATACAATCCAGTAAGAGTATCAGAGCTCTCTAATATTCCAAATACGTCACCATCGGATGTTGACATAACAACCTGTTCTTGGGATGGAATAGGTGCAACGATAATATTTCGTGTTGTTAATTTAAGTGAAGTTTAGAAAAAAGAAGCGTTACTTGGAAAACAAGGACTAGCTAAAGGACATCCGTCAGCAGGTGACCTGGACATGAACCTCGTAGGAGGGGATAGAGATCTGACCGGAGATTTCTTTAGGTCAATAAATACGTGAAAACTCCCAACTTAACGCTGCAACAGGAAACAGATAAATAAATGCTTTTAAGCTCCGCGAGGCAAGGCACAGTGCAGATTTGGGAAAATTTTTCGATACTGTGACTTAGTTCTTAAAACTAAAACCTTCGCTTTCCTACCATATTTAATTATATCCTGATATTTCCTATGTTAGCCTATCCCATCACAGCTTATCACACTAAATATTATGCTATCACATCCCATCCTATCCTATCATTTCCTATTTTATCTGATCACAGCGAACCTTATAATATCCTATCTGATCATATCTGAATCTATTCAATCATATACGATCACATCGGCAGGAAAAAAGTAGAACACAAAAGTTGAAAGACGAAAATTTAACTGAAACTACCATTTTTTCGTCCATGGCTACACAAACCTCAAATATTACAGAAAAAATTCTTAAATTCACGGGTTTCGAATTAAAATAGCCTATATGCTATCTTTCGAGAAACCGTCTTCGTGAGCCTAATTCTTTCACTTCAAGGTTCAATCATAAATTTTTCCCTCTGAAAATTTTTCAGTTTTTTTACTAACCAAGAAAAACAATATTAAAATTTCAGAAATAGGAATACAAAAATAATATTAATATAATCTGTCATTTAGAGACATCTATAAATTTCTAGGGATGGACTTTTGAGGAAAGCGATGTTTTTAACGGAAAATTTCATAAGTTCTGGACGGCTCCATAAAAATGGAGCATATCGTGATTCCAAAATTACCAGAAACTTTTGCACTCAACTGTATTTCCCAAGAGAAAAAATACTTTTTTGTAAATTTTATCAGAATCCTCAGTATTATGTTATGTTATGTTATGTTCTATACACAATTAGCCATAGAATACGAATTATGTATCCCTTTTTTTAATAAAACCTTCATAAGTCTGTTTTATAGAGTTAAAAAGACATAAATGAAAAAATAGGTTTTGCGAGATTTTTCCGTTAATTATAATTTTTTTAGGCTTTTTAATTAAAATTGTTTCTTCTATGGATGATTCTGTTAATGATATTGTCTCAAAATAATGCTAGAAACTTGCATTTTTATTTAAAAAAATTCCATTTTTGTCTAATTTTCAATTTAAATGAGTTAAATGACTAATGAGATTTAAAAACAATAGAATAGCCTTTAAATGGATTTTTAAATTTTAGTGTGTCCGGCGCTGAATGGAGACTAGGATCTCGAGAACCAGGATTTTGATAGTAATTCATGTGGTAGTCTAGGTTTCGATCTATTATAAGTGGTTGAGCAAGGCCACATGCCAAAGATCATGAAATTTTATCTCCAAGATTGTTGTGGGTCAGAATGAAATTAGCACCTAGAACATTATTTATCATAGCGCTATACACCCCAGTTGATAGTGTTCCGAGAGTAAAAGACGCATTCTGGGATACTTTAAATGATACTATAGGAACTTTGGAGGAGGTGAGGGAATCCTTCTACAAGAAGATATAAATAAATGGGTTAATGTCTAACGTCGAGGTGTAAAAAGGGTGCTAGGTAAATTTAGGTTACCATCAACAAATGCTAACGGAAACAGATTGGTTAGCTTCTGCTTTCAAATGTGCGTTTATATAAAAAAATACTTGTTTAGGTATCCAATGATCCACAGCTACAGCAGTCATAGAGGCTATAGGCCCAGTTAATTAAGTTTGTTGTAGCGAATGAAAAAGTGAAAGAGCTAGTGAAAGATAGAAGGGTTATTAGAGCTTCTGAAATTAAATAAGGCTGATAATTACTTTCCAGTCTCAAAAACAAAATTTGCTCAAGGGTCAAGAATAGGATGTAAGAACGCATAGATAGGTCAATTTGGGATGCGCTAATACGCAATAAATATTTGGAGGGCAGTGCGCATTGACTATGCCCCATGACGTCGATCTTAGGAGTGCGACTGAAGTGTGTGGTACTGCAGTTGTAGGAAGAAGGTCTAGTGATGCTTAGCGGAATGATGCAATGTTTGCAGCGGTGCACAAATAAAAGTAAACATATCTAAGAAAGTTGAGAATCATACTCTCGAAATTTCAATTACTAAAATATAGCTGATTTTCATTTAAATTCTACTAATTGCCACAGCTAGAACTGAGCTACAAACAATTAAAAGAAGTATACTGATTCTATTAGTGAAGGAAAAATTACTAATTCATTTAGTTGTACGAAAGAATGGAGCTTGGCGTTTATTACAAATAAAAGCTTTAGATTATATATTTAAATAAAAAACGCGCACAGGCATTCGATGGAAGATGTAAATCTCAAAAACAGTGACTCGATTTTGAGATTTTTGTGTTTATTTGGAAGTCAGAGCAAAATGTTAAATCTATAAAACTTAAGTAGCCTATGGTATACTACTCTAGCATGCTTCTTTTTCAGATTTTTCAAACATTGCGCAGAAAAGCTGTGATCAGATAGAACTTTCAATTTATAGCTGATGACAACATTATACTTGCATATGTGATTCATTGTGATTCAATGCCAGCAACTAGTCGAGTAAAGTGGAGAGATTAGCATCAATTGGCCAATAAAGTTAAATCAATTAAGTTCATTCTAAGAATTGCCGAGTAGGATCCGGAATTCTATTTCGCAGCCACATTGCCAAAAAAATGGTATGGCATTGCTTCAGATAAACCCGATCAGTTTATCCTGTTTATTATATAAAAGTGCATCACTGAGGTATTTGGACCTTCTGGAATTTCATAGATTTCGTGTGAAGTCAAAAAGGTAGGCCTGCCGCTCTCCATATTTATTTTCGCACGCTGATATCGGTTTCTTCTTTTTTTCTCGTCAAGCATATAAAATCCAGCAAAATTATCAGCGTGCTGTAAGATTGCAAAGACTTCACCATCGGAGGATGATAGAACAATTTGTTCTTGGGCCGGCATAGCCTGCATGACAATATTACGTATTCTAAGTTTAAGAGGAGTATCGTCAGGAAATGTGTATCTTCGTAGTTCGAATATCCGGCTTAGATTTCTAATGGAAGTCAGCCGAAAAAGTTTAAGATTTGCAGGTCCATATTCAGAGATATCTGACGGAAGAAGCGGTGTAGATGGAAACATGAATGAAGAAGAAGGCCCTAAAGAAGAAGCGTTGTCTGAAGAACAAGATCTGGCAGAAGAAGAACTCTTGGGAGGGGACCTGGACCTCGACCTCGCAGGAGGAGATGCAGATCTGCCCGGAGATTTATTTAGGTCGATAGGTGCTCTATTACGTGAAGATTCGAAACTTAATCCTGCAACAAGAATCAGATGAATAATTTTTTATAAAATGTTGTAATTCAATGTTTTTGAAAAAAGATCTTCTCGCTTTGTTTTACTGAAAATCGAACCAAATAACTGGCAATGGAACTCTTATCTGAAGCGTTAACTTGATCGATAGTTTTCATTTTTATTTTCACAGATTTTTGAATGACATCACAACTGATCGATGCTACCTACCTCTGATGGTAATACTGTTTACTTTAAATTGCTCGTATCATAAATTCAATACCTGAATTGAGACAGCGTATATTTATAAAAAGGGATTTTTCTTTCGATCTCTCTAGTAGTTTAATTGGAAAAGCACTCGACCGGTAATGGGAAGTTTTGTGTTTCGATTCCCAGTGTTGCGAAGTGAGAAGCTCTTTTTTCAGATAAATTTAATTTCCAAATTTTTAAAATATATTTTTGATCTAGTCAGAAATGTCGTTAAGTATTTTGTCATTTGAAGTGTTACTTGATAAATAATTTCTTTTTCTATTTTCACAAATAATTTTAAGGTGTTAAATATTTAAATATCACAATAAGTTTTTCTCTTTTCTCACAGAAAAATTCACATATTTAGTAGAATATTTAACTCTCTTCAATTTGTTATTCGATCAAAACCGCAAAAATTTGATCATTCAAGGTCACCATGGCTAATAATCTGCAAGCAGAGAACTTTGCTGTTTTAATCTTTAATTTTTTTAAGAAGTTAAACATCCGACATTATCAGTTTCATAGAAAATCAACAAATACCTCAAACGACCATATTTATTTATGAAATGATAAATGATACCAATTATATTCGTACATGAGAACTTCGACACGGTTCTTCTATTAGAATACAATCAGAGGAAAGTAATAAAGGAAGAGATACAAATACTTGTAATATTTCAATAGGAAGTTTGTATCATTACTCAGAAGGTATCAGTTTCTAATAGTATCTAACCAAAGTCCCTAAGAAACGTTTTTATAGTTTTAAAACACAGAGTCTTAAATAGAATTTGCTAAATAAACTGAAAGCATTTATTTTTTAATTCAAATGAATTCCTTATCTATGGACGCTTATGGAATTTTATTTGTTAGAAGACAAACATTTGGGTTTCACTTAAATAAATTTAAATTAAACGTGCGCTTATTTCGTTCTAATTAAAATAGATTTCAAAAGTTCTATAAAATATTTGTAAAGCATTTTTCTACATGACTTTACTTTATGGTTTTATTTTTTTGAAAATAGTATGAAACAAACTGAAAATTCAAATTTTGAGTCGATCAAAGCAAAAAATAGAGAAAACATTTTGGATGAATGTTAAAACACGTTTCAGTTTTTCGAGAAACAACCGATTGCATAGGGTTTCAATTGTTTTACGAAATATTCGAGATTTGAAGGGATTTAGGAGAATTTTAAATAATTAAATAAGATTTCAAAAGGTTTCTAAATTTAGACGAATTTCAAAAGAACTCAAGGATATCAAATAATTTTAAAGGATATCGCATTATTTTTTTAATTTGAATTATGATATAATCCAGGTTAAGGTAGACAAATTGGAATCATCAGAAATCTTTGGAATGTTTAAAAAAATATAGCTATATATATGTTTTATTATATTTACCAATAGAATTAAGGATAATCGCCAATGATAAGAACTGAATAGACAGGATCTGCATTTTTTCTAACTAAAGAAAACCTGACGAGTTTATTGAAAAATATTTCTGTTAGTAGTAAAGCCACTGGTTATTCGAGTTTTTATCTTCTAAACTAGATATTTCGCGACCTTGTTCTCATGACACATTTGCATTTCACTAATTTATAACAAAGAACACGTGTTGCCACATGATTATAAAGGTGTATATTTAGGGTTTTTCAAGAAGATGTAAATTTTGTTTGGATTAGTGTAGACTTAAATAAATCATGGCATTGCCATTAAACGAAATTAATTTAAATTAAATAAATTAAATAACAGTAATTATAAATTTTATAAGTATTAGGGTTTTAGGGAAAGATGGAATTATTAGATGAAGTAGAAGCAAACGAAACGAAGTATCGCTTTAAATAAAATTCCATCTTTATTTTGCATAGTCGGAATTTGGTCTTTTCTTTTGTTCATTAGAAATTATATTATAATATCGTTGTTAGAAAGACCTTCAGCAAATTCGCCTAAATAGTGTGCACTGACGATTGGGGGATCAAGTTTGAAGAAACATAGAAAATTTTTTCATTTCTTGTTCGATATGTTGGAACCTGAAGTGGTATAGTTTATAGAATTAAAGGACAATACAATATTCCTCGAATTACTTTATAGATTAATAGGATGCTAGTATATATTCGTCGGCTCTCTAATGAGTCAACATTCCATCTTTTTTCTAAATGGAAAAGATGAGAAACAGGTGGAGGATGCGTCTCATGTGGTTTCCAGTATAGGAATATATTAAATCTTTTTGGCAATATTCAGTAGCGCTAATATTATTCTGGAAGTGGGGTGATTAGACTACGAATGCGTTCTGCAAGCTTGATCTCACCAATGTAAAGAAAAGAATTTTAAAAGTAGTTGTGTTCCTAAAGGGACTGCTTTCTCTTAAAAATAAATACTAGACACTTATTCGCAATCAATATTATGTTTTATGATGTATGATGCTGTCTCTGCACAGCGACAGGATTTTTCATTTTTAACATGAAGTTCCAGGTTGTTTACAATAAAACAGTTCAAAAATGTATTTAAATTAGCTTGTAGTGCCTAAACTAAGCTGAAAACTAAGATTTCTCGAGAAAGTTTAACATCATCCGCATACAAATAATAATGACAGACCAGCGTAGCGGACAAATCATTATTCTAAACCACAAAAAATATTGGATCTAGGTTTGACGCATGTGGTACACCAGATTTTCACCTGAAATTTGGAAAGAAGTGTCCACCATATTGTACATATTGATCACGATCAGATAAATAAGAGTGTATGGATGAAATTATATTGGAGTCAACATCCAATACACTCAACTTCTGATTTGATGCAACGCAATTCACTTTGTCAAAAGCCTTTGACAGGTCTGGTTATATTACATCCACTGGATTATGTATCTGCAGTTGTGTCTGGGAGAGTTGGGTAAAACATAATAATTTTGTAAGTGCCAAAAAGGAACCTATCAAAAAATGGCTTATTAATCTTACGAACACAGAAATACCTGATGATGTAAGTTATTTTTTAAGCATAAGAGAGAAATTTTGCATTTCACCAAAAAATAAAGTATCTATCATTGAAGAAACACTTGCATGCATACAAAAGAAAATTAATTAACTCCCCCCAAAAAAACAGAACTTAGATCTTGAATCTCTTGTAGCTTACACAAATACTTCAATAAAAATTACAATAACACTAACGACGTATTAAGTAAAACATTTTATATTTAAAAATGGTTAGCTTTCGTATTATATATTAACACATTCACTAAATTAACTAAATATCCACCGAAAAATACAAAGTGAAATGAGTAAACTTCTTACTAATCTTCTAAAGCTAGAATTTATATACTCTGATACATTTAAATTACTTTAAAGCTTGAATAGTATTGCTCCGAAATTTTCTGACACTAACAAAAATCCATAAGGAAAACATACCACTAAGACCTGTAACTTTCTTCATCGGGTCACCTATTTATAACTTTTCCAAATATGTTGGAAAATGAATTCAACTCATAATTCAAAAAACAAGTTCTAATAATAATAATAGCTGGGAACTCATCACAAAATTTAAAAATATTCAAATCCCAAAAAATTACAAAATAGTCTCTCTATATACCAAATCCTTATGTAAAAATATTCCAAAAGAACTCGCTTAAAAAAATATCTAAATTAACTGGTTTAAAATAAGAGAATATACTAACATACCAATTCAACAACTTTTAGAATTAATAGAACTTTAGTAAGACAACGCATCCTACATCTTCCGGAATCAATATTATAAACAAATTTTCGTACCACCATGGGATCCCCTCTCTCTGGTAAAATTTATGATTTGGTAATAGAAGGACTCGAAAAAGATATCCTCAAAACATGAACTGTCAAATTGATCTTCTATAACCACTATGTCGATGACATTCTGAGGTGTGTCCCTGAAGACAAAACTGAAATCCTACTTAACTTTTTTTAATTCCTACCATTCTAGATTACAGCTCACTATTGAAAGAGAAAAAAACAATTCAATAAACTTCTTATACATCACCTTACACAGAGACTACAATACAATTAATGATAAATATCATTTTCATAATTTCACAAA
>JAWWLR010000166.1:9149185-9160827 GCA_035041075.1 Acraspis erinacei | reverse complement strand
TTCAACCGAAAAGATACATTTTTGACAAAAAAGATTAATGTTCTACCAAAGACGGAAAATTTTCAACAAAATACATGAAGTTTCTACCAATTAGATAAATTTTAACTAAATATTTTAATTCCTAAATAAATACTCTATTTTTTATACCAAAAAATTCGAATTTTCAACAAGATACATGAATTTTCCACTAAAAGAGATACATTTTTAATCAAATAGTTGAATTTTAAAATAGAAAATATAAATTTGCGCCAATAATGGAAAAGTTCAATTTTCCGTTAACAAAAAATATTTCCAACCAAAAACTCAACGATTCTTAGAAAAATTAGTTCAATATTTAATCAAAGAAATGAATCTTTAACCTAAAAAATGGACTTCAAACAAAACGAGAGAAATTTTGAACCAAAAATATAGTACTAGATTAGACATTCAACCAAAACAGTTTGCTTTTAACCAATAATAGTAGAATCTTTCTTATTATTTTCTAATAATTAATTTTGAATTTAACCTATAAAAACGGAAAGTTTTTTTTTTTCAATCGGATAAAAAAAGTATTTATTTAAAGAAGGAGAAAAGGGCACACAGGGAAAGAGTTCTGAAATATATAAGAGTGATTTGTAAACTTTTAAATGTTGTCACAGGCTTAAGATAGTTGTTGCCTAACATGTCGAAGGCATTTTGTTAGTTGGATTTTATACTTTGTAGGAATAGTTTGCACGGGGCTGTCCCGGTATATATCATCAGCCACGGACGCATTTATAACGCAATCAAGTGATCTGATGAGAGCAGCGTGCCCCCGACATATTGGACAAAGCCTGGTTTTACCCCATCATTGACGGACTGGGTTGCAGTCAAGTGCGCGATGGGGGTCCTACAGTTTAAGGTGGGTTCCGAAACTTATTATTATTATTATTATTAATAATATTATGCCATTAAGCGAAATCCCTTTTGGGGTAAGTTTTTAAAAGCGAAGTGTAAAACTAAAAGGGAAGAAGAAGGAAGGTGGTATAAAGGGGACGTATAAACTTTAGATCAATCTAGAATTACTGTGATGCTTATTTAAGCAACCCTTTCGTTCTGCAGCACCGCTCCGAGACAGGTCTTCGATCAATCTCTCTAGCAATTACCCCAGGCGAAGAGCTTCTTATCTGATTATCTGCTTATATCGACGTCTTCAAATATGAATATCAAACACGTATTTATGCTAGCCCTAGGGCGGTAAATTTGCGGGTGGCGTCTTAGCATTTATTTTATTATTAAAGAAAAAGTCCGTTTTCACTTGCATTGTCTTGTTTTCGCTTGACAACTATAGAATCGAAGAAAATTAGTAAGGGAAATTGAAAAAGGGCACCAAATTTTTGGGTTGGCCTAGGTTGGTCTGAGATCTAAATTTGGAGAACATTCTAGCTCGGAGCGTGTAAATTGAAAGTATCTTTATCTGCATATGCTGTACCGTACAATTTACATGAAAATTTGCGAGCTTCCAGATTTTTCACCAAAATAGAACCGCATTATTCGGACACGGAACATAGAACCTTGTCAATTGGACACTTCGTATATATTTTATATTAAATTCCTGTCTGTGTAGTGAATTCCCTATGCCACCCCGATATACCCATCTGCCGTTAAAATGAGCAAAAGATACAAGGGGTGGGGAATCCGCGACCAACTGTTTTACAAGGGCAATCTCGTTTAATAAGTCGAGTCGCAACAGCCGTGACGCGCGAGCTGAATGGGGGATTTGTATTTCGTATCGAGTGCCATTTGGTCGCTTCTAATGCATGATGGAAACATGGAAGTACGCAAAGAAAGGGAGAAACGAAGCCCACACAAATTCGACTTTGATGAATTGAAATGTTTTAAATCAATAACCAATGTTGACACACCGGGAATATGAAAGTTTTACTTTGAAAAAGTAGCCACAGCCATAAAACGAAAATTGTTAGTTCGAAAAAAAATTATATTTTAATGCAATTAAATGCAAATGGAAGAAGACAGCAATTTATGTTTGCGTCCTTATTTAAATGCACAAATGAAAAGTAGTTGAGCGCCTCCCACTGCTGCCACCATTTGGAGAAGTTCTGATTATTGAAATACTAGACTCAAAATGTAAAATTTCACTTGTGAATTTTATTAATTTGATGAGCTTTTTGCTAGTGTTAGATTCCCCCTCGAAGGTTCTTCCACGGTGTTTGGTGATACCTGACACTTACAGACGTGCTCAAAATTTGAAACTGGGAAGCATATGGTGCTTTAATAATTGAAGTTGACAGAGACGCAGATGTGCCCCCGGTCGCGTGGTTCACCCATCAAATATTCAGAGATTATAAACTAGTCGATACTATGCTGCTCAAGTAATACCGAAGGATCTGTTCATCCATGATAATAAAACAGTAATATTTTATAACTTATAGTTTATATAATTCTCAGAATTATCATTTCTAAAATATAAAAAATATTAAACTGAATTCTCCTTCCTTAATCAATTTTAAACTTTAAATAAACACTGAAGACAAGCCACACCGTTATTTTAGGAAAAATAATTTCTTAATCAAAATAACATCCGTGCATACAGGTTCCCCTCTTGAATAAACCATGCACTACCCACAATACTAAGCCGATAAAGCATCATTTGTCTTCCCCCTATCCTTTCGAATCTAATCTAGAAAAAGACTGTCCTCCAGATGTTTCGCAGTGCACCTGAATATGAAAAAAAAATCTTGCCTCGGGTCGAGACAATAAAAGCAGGGAAAGATAATTGCCTGTAAAAGCGCGCCCTGTATGGTCGCAGATCAGATGGTATTATGCCACAGTCGTAAATTATCCAAGAGCTCATGAAGATCGTATTAACCAGGTTTATTATCATGAGTGTGGGTCATCGCATAATGCAATTCATGAGGGGAAGGCAATACAAAAAAGTATTCTAAGACAACACAATTGGTATTCAATCCATTTTGAGAAAAAAAATACATACTTAATGAAAATTGCAAATGGTTACAGATAGTTTAATTAACTCCTTCAAGTTTCAATAACTTAATTGCTTTAATTAGAACTGAAAATAAAATGGCGTTATGTTAATGTCAAAAAAAGAAAAAAATTTATATTTTAAAATTTTTCCAAAAGGAATTGGTTGAGCAATGTCTGAAGTATCGTCGTAAATTTTTGAGATTTTTCCTATTATTTCTGCAATAAAAAACCATGTTTTGAAGTTCACTGTCGCTAAAAAGCTGTGAAATTCCCTTGATTTTAGTGAGATTTTTAGGTCTGCAATCTATCGCAAATTACCTGACAGATTAGCTTTAGACTCATAACGTACAACAATTTTACCTTTAAAATGATCTTTTATTCATTAGGCTCCTAGTTTTTCTGCACTCATCTTTTTTAACATCAAAGCCAGAGGACTCGAATTTTCTCGTCAATAGTATAGTTAGTTAGAAGTTAGTTATTAAATAATAATAAGCAATAATAAATAAGAAATCAATAATAGAAAAGCGCAGGCAAAATCACATTTTCGATACCCTCAAATTCTTTTTGCAATAAAAAATCCTCTTTTTCATCCTCTCCCTTTAAAATCCAAAATCTCCCTTTCCATCCTCTCAAACTCTTTTAACAATCCAAAATCCTTCTTTCCGTACAAAAAATTGAAAACTGTTTGGTTGATCGAACAAAATTTTCGTTGTCCCAACAAAATTTTTTAGTTACCATAGAAACCACAAAACAGTTTGGTTTAGCCAACTGAATTATTTTGTTATACCCTTTAGTTGATGCAAGCTAAAAGTTTGGTACGCTCATCAAAATTGGAGGGGAGGAGTAACAATATGCTTCTGTTGAAGGAAAATTTTATATTTTGTAGACATAATAAAATATCTAATTTATGATAGAAAACGCTAAAGTAAGAAAAACGATTTGATTAAATAAAATGCATTCAATTTTCAAAGAAAATAATTAATAAAAATTAAATTTCATCACGATAATCCAAGATTATATACGAAATTGTGATTAACCGAAACAATTCTCTTCAAATAAAATGCACTTTACTCAATTAAATAATTTTCTCTTCTTCTAGATTTTTCATTGAACAATAAATATTTGGTTTTATTTTGTAAAATAAAATAAAGAAGCTATTTTCCTAAATTCTGAAGTTAAATCACTATCACACTATCACGACTGTCATTTTCTATATAAAGCAATCATTTTTTTAATTGAAAACTACTTAACAAGGGACCAGATATCAAAACGAGCATGCGCTGCTTTCTCTAACATATAAGCTGACATCAACCTGTCTTGAAATCTTGGGCTCCATAAAAGTTTTGCTTCAATCAAAATTAATTATTTGGTTACATCAGCCATCATTTTAGTAATCGCAACCAAATTTCTATAAAACGAACAAAAAGCGATAAAAAATTATTTTGCTGCTGTAATTGTTTTTCTTATTATCTGAGGAAACACAATGACCAAAACTAAGGATAAACCATATAATTAATTCGCCCGAACTACCAAACTAATACTTTGCACCGGTTTTTAAACCTCAGAGGCCATCCCTCTCTTCAGTAACGTGAAGGCCATACGGGTGCAAGTCTGGTTGTCAGGATTTTAATCGTTATGTACAGTCTTTTAATTTTAATTTAAATAACAATAAAACCATATAATTTCGCGGTACAAATTCCTCAGAAATTCAAATATTTTATTAACAGAACCGTTAAACTGAATTATCACATAAAATAGAACAAGTATTAAATTAACCTTTTTTGGGGTAGAGGGACATTTGAGATTTTCGCCTGCCCGATTTGCACCCGTGTGGCCTCTGACGGTTAAACTTTGGTTTTGAACTGGTTAATACCTATAGTTTGGTTTTTGTAATTGGTTTGGTTGAGCATTGAGTTCTAGACAATTCTTATTACATTTGACTTCAAGGCTATATAGATTTTGATTTTTATTATCGGAATTGATATCCTTTTGGGGATGCAAGGTTATAGTTACTTGGTTTATAGACTATTATTTCTAAGTCAAATTGATGAAGTTCAGACACACTTCATTCTGAAACTCAAACGAAAGTTGTTTAAAAAAAGACACTCGATTCCTCCATATTTCAAAAACATACTCATATCTTTATGAACTTCTATGCAAATATTTACACTCATTAATATCTCGACTAATTTTTCGGCAGGGTGACGGTAACGAGGAGCAAAGAAGCAAGAAGAAGAAAAAGAACAAGAGGAAGATTTGCAGGAAGTAAGTAGGATATAGAACACCCAGGGAGCTTGGTTTACTATTTCGAAGAAGCTCTGAAATTGGTACTTGGTGGAGTGAGTGAGAGTGAAAAAATAAAGAAGATCAGAGGGTTGGTTCATGGTTGTTGGTAACGCAAGTTCGTCAGACAAATGGGTGCAACGATTCAAAGATCGTTTGTATTCACCGCGAAAGGGCGACGAGATATTTCGACCAGACTGTGAAGTGTACCATTAATCAGGAGGATAGGAAGTCCGTGGAGATGGAGACGAACGCGAGAGCATCTGTTCCTTTAGCGACTGAGTCGAGTCATCTAGATCCAGACTTTGGCAGAAATGGCAGGGCCCTGAGAGAAATTTGGCTGTGGACTAACATGTCACGATTTGCCAGCAAATCAGCGAATGCACCTGCTACATACAGACTTCTACCGGCACGGCAGACGCGCTAATAAATTTCATTACTCGCCAAAGTGCCGCTCTTGGCGGATCGCCCGATCACCGCGCAATCTGATCGAAAGTGATTACAAGCCATTCGATTTTACAATTTCAGCATTACGATAATAAGTAACTATAATGCAACAAACGGTGCGGAAAAAGCTTCAATCTGTCGTGTGAAGAATATTGTAGAAAATGTTGGATTCTTACCTTGAATTTGAGTTTGCAATAACACCTGGAAAATAAACAAAAGATAAATATTAGTGTTTCCTTTATTAGCGAATTATAATTGAAGTTGAAGTGACGGAATGGACTATATGTTTATCAATTAAAAATTATGTCTTATAATATAAACGGCGGTCATCTGTGTGACTGAACGTAGGATATTCTTTTTTAGAACATTTAGGACATTAAAAAAATTCAAAATGTTACACACAGTTTCAAAAGATTCTAGAATGCTGCAGAATATTCCACTATTACAAAATCATCTAGAATCTAGGACATTCTAATTATTTTGTACAAGTTTAATTATAACCTAAAAATTGATGAAAACTCCTGTAAAAAAACAAGAATCCAACGACCAAATTGGGACCACAATAAACCAACAACAAATGTTCCAATTGTAATCTGAAAAAATTTTGTTTAAAAACAAAAATTTCAGGCAAAAATAAAAAAGAGGAAAGAAAAATGATAAATGTAAATAAATATAATAAATAAATATAATATAATAATAATAATATAATAAATATAAATGATAAATATAATTTTAGTTTGTAATTTTTAATCTTCTTTTATTTTAATTTGATAATAATAAAAAAAGAAAAAAGAGAAGGAAGGGGATGTGGTTGGTTGCCTTTTGATTTTTCTTTCCTTTTTTTTATTTTTGTCTGAAATTTTTGTTTTGAAACAAATTTTTTTCAGATTAAAATTGGAGCATTTGTTGTTGGTTTGTTGCTGTCAAATTTGGTCGTTGGATGCTTGTTTTTTTACAGGAGTTTTCATCAATTTGGTGATTGGACGTTAAATAAGATTTTTAATTTGGATTTCAATCTACTTTAAATTTCTTAAATTTTAACCTAAAAATTATACGATTTCCTTAGAAGAAAGCTCAAATTAAAGGACTTTGAATGTAGCTCTGCAATAAAAAAAGTAAAATTGACTATGTCTAACTTCTAACTGATGTTTTTTTGGTCATAAACGATTGAAAAATGACGCTTCTTTATTACTATAGTAATAGTTTTATTTCTTTCGGGGATAGCTCAAGATGAAGTTCTTGGCACGTAGATGTATGTACAAAAATAACAATTGCTATTTCACCCTGATGTTTCTTTTTTATATCACAGATTGAAAAACGAGGAATTTTCATTTTTTAGAAACTAATGCTGGAATATTTGCTTTTAGATCGTTTTCATTTGAAGATAGCTCAATTTGAATGTCTTGGCATGTAAATGCATAATAAAAAATCAATATTTCTACGTCATACTGATGTTTTTTCTATCAAAGATTAAAAATAAGAAAAGTAAGGAAATATAGTTTTTTTAAAGCAAATATACTGTAAGCTGTTCTCTTTATCCGATTTCTTTCGATGATGGTTCAATATAAAGGTTTTAGCAGGTAGATATGTATAAAGGAATAAAATTCGCTATAAAATAGTATTGCTATTGTGTTATTAGTGGGTAAAAAAGTAGCAAGATGAGAAAATATAAAAATGGAAAATGATAATAAACATTTTCTGGTTTCTTTACGACTCTTCCAGGTATACTCATTTATTGTTAGAATATAATGAACGCTTCAGTATATACCGTCATCCTCATCAAGCAATCTTGTTAAAAAATGATATAATAGATGATAAAATAGATATAAATATTCTTCAGTTTAAAGAAGAAAAATACGTATTCTATTCGACATACAACATATTTTTTCTCTAACCCTTTTCCAAATAAAAAAGTTGAATTAAAAAATGTTTAATACCTTGAGCGTTAAAAATGAATATTAATATTTCTAATGTTTTGATGAATGGAACGAGATTAAATGTCAAAAAATGTAGGACAATTAGTTAGATCTGCAAATAATAAAGGGAAAAGCACGAAAAAAATAATTATTCTGGGTAGCATGTTGCCTTATGTTAGCATCAGGTGACGCAAGCATGTTTGCCTGTTACTGAAAGCTAGTATACATTAATTAGTGCTTCCAATTTTATTGGGAAGTAAAATAAAGTTAACTACTGACATTTGTCTTTCCGGAACGAGCATTAAACGAGCCAATATGGAACCAAAAAAATGTGTCTGCGGTAGTTTAGTCTTTAGTCTTGATCGCTTAGCCGGAAGAATCAGGAAGAGACTTCCTTGTCAGCCGGTGCCTTTGGGAATTTCCTTCGCCCTTTTTGAGGAACATCTGGCTGGCACGAACCGAAACTTGCTGATGCTCGCTTCTGCTAATACCCTTAGCCCTTAGCCTTAGCGTTAGCCCTATCAGCGCATATGTTTAGCAGATACCATGCAATGGCCCCACAATAAATGTGGGGGTTCCCCGAGCCTAAATGTGCCCTTCTGCACATTATTGCATCAAATGCCGTTCCTGCAAAGTCCCAAAATAATGAAGCTGATGCACACGTGTCGTCTGCTGAGTAAAAGTACTGGGGGTCGCCTCATCCCTAAATTGCCCCGAGTTTAGTCTAGAGTCTAGACTCTAGAGGAGAGTCTAAGTCTAAGAGTCTAATCTTGTCTAGTCTGTCCTGTAACTATTTTGGGGGGCTATTTTCTACCTCCCTAGTACCTAGTTTATGGTTTAATGATTCTATCGTACCTGTTTTTCGTTTTCAGAACTTACCTCCACTTTATCTGTTTGGTTTACCCTAAATTGGTATACCTGAATAGGTATAATGGCACGTGTTTAGGATTATGGGATTAGAAAGAGATTATTCTTGCAATGTGTCAAAACATTTAAATTTTCAGGTTTACAGCTTCGCAACTCTCAGGTAATTGAAAAATTTAACTAGAATTTTCCCAGACGAGGCGACCTTCGAAAGAGAATATTTAGAAATTATTGGACAAGTAATATAATATGGATAGTTAAAGAAGCTTTTACCGATTTGAAACTGTCAAAACTTTCCGTTTGAACCTGAAAGTAAAGTTTGGGAACTCCGAAATCGTATATACTAAAAAAATGTTGAAATAAAATCAATGGCTTTACTAAATTAATACTGAAATTGAATAAGATAATCTGCTCAATTATTTTTCGAAATTAGTCAGAGGATGGAACAAGTGCCAATTAGCCTCTTCTAATAATTATGATTAATGAGTCTCAGCTTCCAGTAACTTTTTCTTCTGATTTTTTCTAGTATACTAGGATTTGGACTCGTTTCAAATTACGACTCTATTTGTCGCTAGTCGTCCAACTTGGTGACAGATGGTGTTAATACATGTCTTCAAGGAACGTAACATATAGATGTCATAGATAGGACATAGGTCCATGGAACATAGGATCCTGAGTTTTAGGGTGAAATCCATCATCCTCAAAATTCCCAAGATAAACTTCTACATATTTTAGAGAATTTCTGGAAAATTTTAAAAATAGAACCTTTTCCAAAATAGTACTAAAATGAACAGTTCAGGGAAAAAACGGACATAAGGGGTCGCCAAAATAGTATTAAAATGAACAGTTCAGTGAAGGGAACAGACATGAGGGGCCGTCAATAAACTACTTAATCAATTGGAAGGGGGAGGGGTCCAGTGCAAGTAACTTTACGAAGTTAGATAACACTAAGTACGTTTTCTGATGATAAATTATGAACAAAATTGGTGAATTTTGCGAAAAATGGCTCTGCATTGATGGTGCAATTTCATAATAACTTAATACGTTTAAAAATCACTTACATATTTCAGCCTTCATACTCTTTCCCCTGTTCCCCTCTTCACCTTTTTTATGAGAAATGTTTTCTTTTGCACAAAAGCAAACTGAATTAATAGAACCTGCGGTAATAAAATACAACTTTTTTTATTGAAAATTCGACTACTATGAATCTCCGTGGTTGAAAGATTGGTTGAATGTTGTCTTTTTTAATTCGTCTTTTTGGTTAAAAAATTAACTACTTGCTTTAAAATTAGGCTGAGTCTAAAGTCAAAACGTCTGGACAGTCCGTACGCTAATCTACTTTTATCGCACAGTAGAGTAGAGTCTGATCGTACGGGCCTTGCATAGACACTAACTGTTATATTAGGTTAAAAATTAAATTTTTTGTTGAAAAATCATGTTAGGTTAAAAATTCTACTGCTGTAGATAACACGTCTTTTGGACTGAAAAATGCAACAATCTTTTTGAAAAATCGTCTTCTTTGATAAAAAATTAATCTTCCTAGTGTTTTTTTGTTTGTCAAAAATGAATTGTTTTATCAAAAAATTAAATAAATTATTTCTTTTGGTAAAAATTGATCCTTTGTAAGTTGAAAAATTAACTATTTGGAAGAAAATTTATTTATATTGTCAAACATTCGTTTTTCTGATTAGCAAATCTCTCTGTCGTTCAAAATTCATTTTTTAGGATTCAACTACTTTCTTAAAAATTGGGGTTTTCTTAGTTTATTTCTACTGATTGAAGATTCGTCTTTTGATTGAATTTTAATTTGTTTGCTTTGAAATGCGACTATTTGTTTGAAAATGCATATTTGATAGGTTTAAAATTCAACTATTTTGATAAAGTCATATTTTTTGGATGAAATTTTAACTGTTTTGTTAAAAATTTATACTTTTGGATTGAAGCGAAAGTCATGGCGAGAATGTTCATTTTTTTATTATTTAAAAAAAAAGGACTTTTTTGAATATCCATCTGCCTTCAAAAAAATTCGTATTCTTGGCCTGATAATGTAACTATTAGCTTAAAAGTTCAGTTATTTTGTTTAAAATTCATTCTCTTTTATTGCTTGAAACTTTATATATTTCATTAATAATGCAACTGTTTGGTTAAAAATTAATTTTGTTGTTATTGAAACTTCGTCTTGTGGGTTGAAAATTCGTATTTTTTTGTGGACAATTTTTTTATTTGTTTAAAAGTCAACTATTTTCTTAAAAATGCAATATATTTCTAAATAAAATCTTAGAAATTTAAAGTGTATCATATTGAATACAATATGGTATTCACATTAATTTTATGGCAGAGTCTCAACGTGCGACCGCGGTCAGTCCGTACATTGATAAAACAGTAGGGTCAGTACAAATATCGTTCCATAAACATACAATGTTCCAGAGACGTTTTAAAGACGTATTTCGAACATGAAACGTTTTTAGAGCATTATTTGATCTGACTTATGACCGTTTTTAAAACGTTCTAATAAAGTCTTTTGACTTGTACGCCCAAGAGACGTTTTTAGGACGTTACAATTACCTTCTTAAATTCCGTACCCACTGGGATGTTCATTTTCGTGTGCTTTTTTGGAATTATGTAAATGCTATAAGTCTGGTAATTTGGTTTTTATAACAAAAAAAGTCATTAGGAGATATTGCTCGTCTTTTTAGTACTATAAACAATTGTACAGAGAATTTTTGAATCTTGAAAAAAGTGGTCTCAAAAATATTCAAAATGTGCTCACTTTTTGAATTTTTATGCAAAATGGCTGGCTAACGATCTTGTCCTTTATTTTAGGACACTAAAAGATTACACCAAAGGCCAATCCAATCTGTTAATTCTTTTGAAAGTTATCGTGCTAACAAACTAAAAATCTACACTGTGAGACTTTTTGTTAGAATAAATGATAAAAGAGAATCAAAATTTAGTATCATATCGTTTCAAAATAGGAAGAACAGGATATGCGTATCAGAAATTAATATAGTGCGTCCCGGCCGTGAAAACTAATATTTTTGTTTGAACAAATGGAAAGCATGTTGCATTAACTCTTATAAAACTTGCGAGGATTTAAAATTCACTATATCAAAGTTGACAAGCGAAGTTAAAACGATAGTAATACATTTTATTCGAAAGAGCGAAAAC
>JAWWLR010000166.1:9072326-9085053 GCA_035041075.1 Acraspis erinacei | reverse complement strand
AACTCCGACATGTGCTATAACAGCGAAGTTCTCAATAGCAGACGCTTATCGTCCGGTTTCATGACGCGAGGTTATGTATGCATATATTGACTCTCGAACTCGTCCCACGCACATTGTAAACGTTTCGTAGAGTCCACGTGCTTTTGCGATTACCGGCGAACTCAAAGCAGATGCTCGATAGAATCAAGGATAGAAGGGATCCACTACTTATCAGGAGATAACACACCCGGGTACTCGAGGAGTTAAATCGCCAGGTGTCAAAGCGTTATCTCACAGCGCAAATCCCCTTCAACCCGATTTACGACACAGATGCCTAATTTTTTTCATCCGCGCAAAATCCTTTTTACCTCCTTACTGATCTCGTTTACAGTGTGGAATATAACATATCTAGATTCGAGGCATATATAGCTTTCAATTTCGATGTACACTGATTGTAGTGCGATTTAATTTAATGTAATTTATAACAGACGTTCATAAGAAGTTGTTGTTAGCAAACTGGCGCCTGAGTCGCAGACGCAACAGGCGCTACCGTAAGACTCAATGCGCCCTCGTAACCGGAGAATGCACCTAAGCAAAGTGCAATCGGATTTACTAGCCGTTTATCGCACTTAGATAAGAGTTGGTGGTATCGAAAGAAGTACCGCGAAGTGTGGATTTCCTCTTCTTTAGATATAGAGTGCGAGAATTGAGTGAGGATTTTTTGCTAGAAGGAAATCTGAAGCTGAAGGGGAAATTCAAGACTACTAGAAAATAAAGGTGCTTTATTCCGGTATAAAATTCTCTAATCAACTGGTTTGTTATGCAGAGCTGAACACCGTGAATCATGTTCATTACGAAGTGATTGTAATCGAGGAAGATTCCCGCGACATTGAAAAAGCTAGTCTTCGTTAGCGGTGATCGATCATCAATCAACGGGTGTAGAAAATAAACTTGAAATTCTAAACGCTGAGAAAACAGATATCGGTAATAAGGCACCACATTGCCAAATCCCTTCATATACTTGAGATTCTTCACGATAAATTCCTGCGCAAAAGGAAGAAGGCAAACTTGATGTCGAATCCGGGTTGATCGACAAAAATGGAATCGCGTGGCGGTTCCAGAGATCTAAAATCGTGATGAGTCTCCGGAATCGCAGCTGCAAGCATATTCCACGAAGAGCGTTGTCGCTTCTCCATCGCCTTGTAGGGCAGAACGAAGTCTTGATATTTCGTGCAGTTGGTTCCTTACAGAATCAATATGTCCTGATCGTTCATCAGAAGCTTAATTGCTTCCCAGTTTCTGCAAATCCTCTACATTCCCAGTATTCATTTTTTAAACAGTTTTACATCAGATGAAATATCGCAACATGCAACCATTCAGATTTTAGCCCTTGGGAATTTGAAATCGTTGGACATATGGATGCGGCATGCACGACATCAGGGTGTTATCGTTTGTGATCATTGAGAGGTTTACGGATCGGTAAATCCTGTAATCCAGGCGCGCGAGACATGCAGAAAAAGAAGAGTTGAACAAGCAGATCGAGAACAGTCGCTTCACTGTTCTTTACGCGGCGGAAGCTGCGAAGACGTCTTTAGCGCGGACACGTGCGTTCGTAGTTTATTCTAAGTTTAGTGCCGCGTTATAGGGAGTCCCGGCGCGTTTTCTCTGCGGAATCCGTGGGCGGAATCAGCTCTCGACGAGATGTTTTCTACAGTGGTGCGTCATCCAGATGCCACCATCTGGCGCGCAGGGTTCTGGACAATTATAAAATTATACTACTCAGGCCTTCTTTGGTTTTCATTTGTGCTACAGTTTGTTCAGAGGTGTGTGAAACTGCGAGATACCTAAAACTTCAGCCTGGTCAATTCAGGGCTATCGAGCAACGGTTTATCTTGGAGAAGAGGATCGAAGAGAGGATTGCCGTCTTGCTCGCGTTGAGCGATAAATAATTGACTGGGTTCGATCGATCTCGACGACAGTAATTTATCGGGCCGGCGAGGGACCTATATGGTGTTGTCGAGGCATCAGGTTTCTCGATTACAGAACGTTGGCGGTCTTTCTCTCGCTCTTTCTCCCATCGGCTTGCATGTTTTTATCGTTTTTCCCTCAATCCATCGCTGCGTATCTTCGACGTTTCTCTTTCATGTGCCTTCTCTTAGTTCCCTTGCTTCTTCTCGCCCTAGTCCACATCATCTTCGCTGAGCGAAACCGAAGAGCAGATCGAGCTGCCCAGCCACGACCGCCACATGGCGCTGGCGCCAACCTCGTCTTAGATCGTTGCTCCTTTTATTGCCTTCGCTGGAGTCCCTCGAGCATGCAACTCTTTTCCTATAGCGAGACTCCTTTTCATGATTCGACGTGGTGTGACCTATAGTTCATACTGCTCCTGGGGCCAGGAGTTTTAAAATGGGTTTGGAAAAATAAAAATTAGGATCGTTCCATTTCTCGATTTAGTATAAAATCTTAATGTCTTGGTGAGTGTAATGTACTCTTTGAGTATGAAAAATGCTTGACGCTTCTTAACGCTGCCCTGGAATTGATATTCGGGGCCACCCTCGATGAGTCAGTCTCAGCGTTTCACGCGATAAAAACCAGTAGCTCCTTAAGATCTCTTTCTAGCTCCGCGCTTTACGGTTATTACCTATTAAACCTGTAATTACAAACCAGTAACTTATGTTCCCTTTTCTTTTGGTTTCAGCCGGTGTTATGGCAGGCTCAGACAGAGACGCCGGGTTTTGCAGTGGCGCAGACGAGGACGACATGTCAGGTTTGCACTCACCGAGTGCTTCCGAGGACAGCGTGGAGGTGCAGGTCTCGCCAATTTCCCTCCGAAACAAAAGGAAACTAGCCGAACCTAGAAAAATCCAGGAACCTTGTACTGCTCCACTCAAGAAAAGAAGAAGGTTCGAGCTCATCCAAGAAACGGCTGATGATGAAACTCGGCCTGCAACTTCCCCCTCGCCGAGTCCCTTCAGGCCCTGGAGCTCGTCGGCCAAAACTTATGAGACCAAGCCTGTTACGAAACCTGTTGCACTTGTCTCCTGTTTTAAAGTTGAAAAAGAAAACAGGCTAGAGGATCAGGTAAAAGTCGAAGTAAAGGAGGAAGACGAGAGGGCACCTACTGAAGAACGGAAAAGATTCGAGGATCTACATAGGTACGAGGATCAGAAGAGGCGTGAAGAAGAGAAAAAGAAGGAACTGATTTTTCAAGAAGAAACCCAAAGGCGACGTGAAGCCCGGATCCAGGAGGAAATTCTCCAGAGACTTCAGGAGAGTCACCACAGACCAATTTCCCCCTCACAATCCTCAACCATTTCATCAGTCTACTCTTCCCAAAGGCGAGAACCGCGCCAGAGGTACGAACCACCCCCACCACCACCGCCTCCTCCAGCATCAGTCATCCTCCCTCACCCCAGGCTTCAAGAAGAACCTCTTTCCCTAGTCCTTAGAGGTGAGATTTCTAGAGTACCTGCTCACCCTGGCGTGAGTGGCTCCTTCGAGAGGCCACCGACCTACCATGTCGATAAAGTTTTATCGCCACATCCACCGGGTCAAAACCACCAGACGACATCCAATGGTCACGCGAGGCATATTCCCAGCGGTCAGCAGAGAAATTACAAAAACATGACCCGGGAACGAAGGATAGAGGCGAACGCCAGGGAAAGGACGAGGGTACACACTATCAGTGCTGCCTTCGATACACTCAGGCGATCAATTCCCGCTTATTCCCACAACCAGAAGCTCTCCAAACTCTCGGTCTTGAGGATCGCGTGCAGCTACATCATGACCCTGAGTAAAATAGTCAACACACCCGATGGAGAATCTGAAAATGGGGATGACCTAGGTGCCTGCGTTGATCTCGTGTCCAAGACGANNNNGACGGAAGGCAAACTTAGGAAGAAGAAGGACGAATGAGTGTGTTTTTGAAAAAAGTGATCCAATTTTGAAAATAGTAGACCTGGTCCTCCTCTCCTCGATAATGCTCAATGCTATTCTCGCCAACTTGCCTAGGTGATAAGTTAGACCTGTAGGTCAGTGCCAATGTTTGACAATACTTTTAGTTTTATTTGTAATAATACTGATCGTGAATCTGGGTTCCTAGTTCTGATAATAGAGACGATTATTTGTAGATACCAAGGTTTTCTCCTTTTCTGCTCATCAGGATTTCCGATTGATGCACTTTAGATATCATTGCGAGACAATACATTCTTTATACAAGGATTTAATAAAGTATCTTCATTCGAGCAGAAAATTATTTCGTCAATAGCAATTAAGCATGTGAACACTTTAATGTAAAAACTGCATCTAATTGCAATATTTCCTTCTTTGGATTGACGACTGAATGCCAAGTACAAAGCTGTGGCTTTGCTGTAGTGAGGTGATTAAAGGGAGAGTGAGAGATCATATGGGAGAAAGGAATGTATGAAATTATAAATATGTAAATAAATCTGAAAATTGCCGGCATAGCCTTTATCGTCTTATGAATAGAAAAATTGTATTTGATAATATGCATTCGTAGTTATGCAGATAAAAATATATATATAAATATATAAATATATTATATACATGTGAACAATGTCCATGTATTTTGCCTGAAAATGGCGGTGTCCTGTATGTACCTTTTTATTGCTATAAGAGAAACCTCACGTTTAAATCAAAAGTTCGACTTAATAAAGGTGAAATTAACTTGATATTAATGTTTCTCTTCTTTTTAAAAACCCCTCCTCTAGTAGTAAGTTTTCGTTTTCTATCTATTTCCAAATATAATTTTCTTCATAATATAAACTAGAAATATTTTCACAATGATTCTGACCAATCAAGAAATAAGTAAATAACCAGGAACTCATCAGAAAATTCTTCAGTAGCAGGATGTCTTTTTACACTCATGTTGTCATACTAAGAAAAGGTAACTTAGTGATTTTCCAGTTATTAATACCGAAGCAATCGATACATCTGCAATATCGATCAACAGTGCTAACAGGTTGCTAATCTTATTGCATCGCTGAAAGTAACCAATTATATCGCCTTCAGTTAGATTACTTCCGAGATTAAAATATTATCACCACATTCGTCTTAGTAGAAGCAGTCTTTAAAGAGACATAATATTATAATAAAAAGATAAACTGTTTTTCCCCATTACTACAATGATTTCAGATTTTTAGAACGAAGCAAATAGCGAAAATCTTGCAAACTTGGTAATAGACTACAGTCTAGGCTCTAAAGACTAAATCAATATTTAACATCGAACGAAACTAATTCGGTTAATCATCAACTTTAAAGAAAGTTTATTAAATAAATTTAATCGTTTGTTATAGGATGCTCATCACAGGAGCCAATTAAAAGAGGGCAAATAAAATTATCAAACCACTATAATGATTGCACATTCATTTCTCAAGACTTTCCGAACTAATTACGTCTAAGACTTTTATTTTACAAAATACTGAAACTGGTTTAAAGCAGTTGTCAGCTCGCATCTGCGATATGTGGGTGCGTTTGAGTACACGCGTGTTAAGTACATAGACAATACAGGTTATCAGCGTTCTCTAAAAAAAAACTTTGGCTGGTAAACATCTAGATTCTAGATGTACTCAGGTGTTTTCAGTTACGTCAAGCAACTCGAGACTTATTGTTTACCTTTTATCAGTATATCGTGGGTAAGCAGGATTTTTTCGATTCACATCTGGTCGCATCGCATCAGTTGGAATTCGCCGACTAATTATTTTTGTACGAATTTAATTAAGCTAGTTTAAATTAATTTCTATATGGAAAATTCATCTGTCATTTAAAACATAATATAAATTATGAAAAAATCTATCATGAGCCCATACTCTAAATTTAAATCAGTAAACATTTGATTAAGTTAATCAAGCATGCTTTGACTGAAAACCAAGAAATTTCTACTGACAAAACAGTCATTTTAACAGATGAACGATTGTATGTTACTGACTGAATTAAATAGTCGCTAGAAATGAGTGACTTCTGCTATAATGAAATATTTAAATTACTTCTTAATTACAATTCTTCATTAAATTTCAATGCTTTAATAAATCTTTTAAATTAACCATCAATGACTGGTTCACACATTGAAAGTTACGACTTAGAAAATTTAAAATGACTTATTTATAATTAGTAAAAGTTATTGAATATCTCAATCAAAATCACGGATTAAATTTTTGATATTGACTGATTATTCCATTCAAGACTGACTTAATAAATGAAAGTGAATGTTACTGATTAGATTTTTTTATTAGTATAAAGTAAATATTGTTAGTTCAAAACTTTATCTTTTTGGTTGAAATCAACTATTACATTTGTTGTTGAGAATTAATTTTTTTGTTAACGATTCACCATTTTAGTTCAAAACTCGTCGCTTTTGTTAAAAATTTAACTATTTTGTGAAAAATTCGTTCTTGATCTCTGCTCTTGAAAATTCAAATATTTTATTGGAAGCGCGTTGTTCGTTTTTGGTTTAAAAAAGTATTTTTTAAATAAAAAATGTAGGTATTCCATTTTTGTTCGAAAATTCAACAATTGCTTGAAAATTTAACTATTTGGCTGACAGCTGAACTAATTATTTAACAATAAATCCTAGCTTCTTCATAGAGAAACCTTTGCAATGGTAACACTTACTAAAAATGTATTGTGTGACACAACGTTCTGAACAATTTCCGGGTGTTTGTGTGCGTGTGCGGATGCGCGTTTGCTTACGTGTATATGGAGGTCACATTTTTTTGTGAACACGATACCTTGAAGACGCTTGGAGATAAATTGATGAAATTTCGAGGGCTTATTTTCGCCA
This sequence comes from Acraspis erinacei, assembly GCA_035041075.1. NCBI lineage: Eukaryota > Metazoa > Arthropoda > Insecta > Hymenoptera > Cynipidae > Acraspis > Acraspis erinacei. Next base: position 9,078,275 of record JAWWLR010000166.1, on the reverse strand, counting down.
CAAATATCTCGAACATGAAGAAGATTTCTACAAATATTTACTACCTTCTTTTTTAGCACGTTATAATATTTTGAAAAAGGGGGTTTATACTAAAATCTTACAAATGTCATAATTTAAAATCGATGCAAGAATACGAAATATTCCTTGTTTCGAAACGAATCGATTGACCTATAATATTAATACATTTTATTAAAGAGTATGTTATGATCACTTATATCATTTGAAAAATCGATTTTTATAGCGAAAATATGCTCATTCACATGGTTCAAAGTTGATGCGAGAATAGAAAAGATTCATTGATTGGAAACGAATCGATTGACCTATAAGGTTTATACATTTTATCAATATCTAAGGAAGGTTAGTCATGATGAGAAAGCAAAGAGTTCATCAAAATCAGCACCATAAAATTGCAAGTACAAACAAACTGAAAACACCCAAGATCGAATTCATATCTAGTTTTGGTTAAAGATTCATCATTTAAGTTAAAATTAATTTTCATAGTTGATAATTTAAATATTAAAATATATATATAATAATTATGTTCATAAAAAATTTAACTATTTTATTTTTGGTTGAAAAGACAACTTTTTGGTTGAAAATTCAACTTCTTGATTGAAAGTTGAACTACTCACTTAAAAAAATGTTGGTAAAGTTTTATTATAGTTTAAAATTCATCTTTATGGTTAAAAATGTAACTATTTTGTTGAAAATTTGTTTCTTTGTGGCTGGCAATTATTACTTTTGGAATGTAAATTGAACTATTCCATTTTTTATTGATAATTAATCTGTTTTGTTTGAAAATTCAATAGATTGTATAATTTAAAATTACTGCTTTGTCAGCCATCGAATCCACATTATTTGAATCAGTCAATATCTCTTTTAATTTATACGTGCTTACAGGTGTTGCAAAACGTCATAACACCTCTGTTGATATTCCAAATCCACTCTTTAAAAGCTCTTTATGATTCACTTTGATGCATTATTGATTAAATATACAGATAATATTCATCATAAAATTTTATAAAGTTCATCGACTCTTTTGCCTCAAAAACGTGAACGCAACCCGGAATTCTCAATAAAGTCATTGACACGAAGAAAGAGCAAACATCGTGACTCAAACAACTTCTTCGGACACGTACCAAGCGTTTTAAATATGCGAAAGTAGATTTATGTTTGTCGAGGACGCGACTTCTTCATTGCAGATGACTTCTGGATTTAAAAGTTCAGATTCTTTCCGGAAATTGCATAGAGACATTTATTCAACTCGAATTATTTCAGAAGGAGAAAAAGAAAGTTAAAAGTAGTTTCATTTAATAGGGAGGCCCAAAAACTTAATTTTCAAAATGCCCTGACTAGTCCCTGGTCAATTTTTTACTTTCCCTGGCCATCGATATTCAAAGGACTGGCAATTTAATATCTGTTGCATTTGTAACATGGAATCTATTATAAACAGAATAAAACAATTTCAGATTAAAATGAACAAATTTTTAATTAATTTTTTTAAAACTCAAACCCTGTCTACGATATAAAAGATAAATTGTCAAGACAAAACAGTAGAATTTTCAACCAAAAAATTGAATTTCTTAGAAGAAAGTTTAATTTCCCTTTCAAGGTAGGCGTGACTCACTCGGTGGGGAAGGAAGTAGTCTGAGGAAGGGGTTATCGAATTTTTAGATTGATCAAGAATTCTCGTGTTATTTATTTAAATAACACGTTCACTCCGCAACACTGCTCCGATCCATGTTGCTGATAAATCTCTCTAGCAATCACCCCAAGTGAAGATCCTCACAAAGTCGTCATGTGAGTTTCCCCACTTGGGTCCAGTAGTATCCAAAGTCTTTTGTGTCAGGCGTCATTAACTCTACTGGCACTCTTTTTATTAAACATTTACCGCCTCTCGTGTTTCTATGGCTTCTTATGCCCCTTCTAACTAGGGTTTCATTCAAACATTCTAACCATTCTTTCCGCGGTCTGCCTCTGGGCACGCTGCCATTTACTTTGCCTTGATACACTTGTTTCGTTAGTCGTTCGTCTTTCATTCTCTCAACATGTCCCAACCATCTTAACCGATTTATTTCCCATGTGTCAACTAGTGTCTCTTTCGCACCACATTCCTTAAGAATTATCTCGTTACTCACTTTGTCCATCAGAGTTTACCTGCATATTATGCGCAAGAATCTAATGTCAATCGCGTTAGTAGATTTGGCTCAATTCGAGTGGAAAATAAAAGGTGCCCTCCAATGCTCAGGTCAAACCCTGGCCATTAGCTCAATTCGGGTGCACCAGTATTAACACCTATATTCCTAATATTATTTAAAAATAGTATTTAAAAACAATTCGAACGTTATTTATTATATGAATGTATTTATTTATTATCTATTACATAAGAATAGTTTTGACAGTAGGTGACCCAATTTTTGCAAGTTTGGCAAGAATAGAATTTTGTACAAATTAATATCATTACTGAATTTGCCGTTAATAACGCAAGATAATTAATTACTATTGAATCGAGAATATTCTCGTTCTGCACTTAGTACCAAGTTCATCATAGAGTATAAACCTATTGAATTAACTGTACACTATTACGGAAAATAAAATTGTAAATAAAGTCGACGAAACGAGTCTCGCAAATGTAGTGATATCCAGGGTGGGGTGACCAGCGAAGTAAGAGAAAGTTCGACCACTCCTCCCCGTCCTCTGCTGCGGGAAATGTCGGAGTCTGAGCACATTTATACATCTATGAGCGAAGAAAGTTGTTTCACTACCACTTCCAAAGTTCTATAGCTGATTTTCGCTTAAGAATCATTATTTTTAAAGAAATTTACTTTAAAAACTACTAGAACTTTTATTCAGAACTTTTTGACTGTTGAAAACGTCTTGAAATATTAATGATTAAAAATGGAAATGAAACCTATTTTATTGAAATATGATCTTCATATTATTTGTATTTACATCAGGATAAATATTTTTTTAAAGAATGTATTTGAAATCTGAAAAAGCAATAATTAAAATCTCCTTTGATAAGTGAAAACGTCTAAGATGACCTTTACTTTTCAAACTCAGTTTTTTCCTCAAAAACCCCTATTGAAAACAGTTAGTATTAACCTGTGCCCCAAAAACCAATGGAGTTTTTCATGATGCGACCGAAAGAAACCCTTATGGGGCCCCGTAAAAGCACTGACTGTGAGTTAAAAATGCTATTTAATCCAAACTACTTACTTTCGAGCTCGTTTAAAAGCAGATCTTACCAATTCAAATTAATAGAATATGGAATTGTTTTATTAAATATTATTTTAAATCGATAGTATAAGTGCGAAACTTTCTTTTTCTTCAGTGAGTCCTGAAATTTTATAATATTCCGATTCTTATTCCTTGAGGTAGTTCGAACAGAAACATGTATTATAACTTATAATACATATCTACCGATAGAAATCTCAGAGTATATGCTAAAGATTCTCAAGGCTCTGAGAAGCTCTGAGAAATTCCACGCAAGCAATAAAGGTAGGTATTTTTAAAGGTCCAGGTAGGCCGTTTAAATGGTATGAAGGCTTTTAAATATCCTTTCCGAAATTGAAATAAGAATACGATCATAAATAACAAGCAGAGAGGCTGAAATTTAAATAAGAATTCGATCATAAATAACAAGCAGAGAGCCTATCTTAATAGAGTAAGCGTCATTCCAGGGTCCTTTGTTAAGCTTTCTGATTAAAATTTAGAAATAGATTATTTTAATCAGATATCTAACTTTTTTTAATGTTTAAAATTGAAATTAATATAACATATTTCATAAATGGAATGACATATGCCAGAGCAGACAACATTTTTGAATTCAACTCCAAATAGTATATTAGTATGTAAGGTACCAGATAACAATTATGCTGCAGCATGTCAGCATCAGGCCGTGTTGACACACGATACATGCACACAGTCAGCAGATCGCAAGGATAGCGTGCACGTTATCTTGTGAGCTCATAAGAACTGCAGCTGGGCTGCAGGAGCTACAGAAAGCTTTATCTACATCAGTAACTGCAGTCCCGATATTATTATATTATATTTTTTTCTTCAACTTATTCCCGGGTTTAAGCTGGTTTGTCATCAACAGCCACGGACTAAGTCAAATGCCTAATGAGATGAAGATGTTATAAATCAATTTAATACGATGTTTGAAATCTGATTCGATGATTTTGTAGGTACAAAATTAGGAACATGGTGTAGTTTGAAGTTCGTGTTCGACCCCTACTATCCTTACACAGTGGTCAGGACGTTGGAGGTGACAATGATAATGGAAATATTAAAGAAGATCAATTTTTGTATAGTAAGCAATTTAATAAGACTAAAAATTGTATGAGCCCCAGGAAGAATGCGCAATAACGTGTAATTAATATGTGTATAATAATAATCTCATGATGATAATATTTCAAATTGCGTGCTTTTATTCTCTGCCTTCTGTCACGTGATTGGATTTTAGCCGAACCCGGTCTCCCCTGCCGGTGCCGGCCGGTTCGGGAGACTGTTTTGTACAAATTGCGAGTCCGCAAGCTACATTGTACGTTCTTATACTTTCTTTGGGTTTTAATTATAGTGTCCGAGAAAAACGCCGGATATTTAGGTGCGATCATAAGGGATTACACCATCGTGAAAGAGAACGAAATTGTGGTGTGTACATTATATTTATTATTATTAAAACCTCACTCTTTATCTTAGTCCGTTTTTCTCACTTTTTACACTATTCTCATCAGAGGGGAATTAGACCTGTGTAAAAGTTGCCCCCCCCCTTTCCAAATATTATCCAATGATCTATTCTCATGACTTTTCTTGAAAATAGAGAATTAACATTGTTACAGCATTTACAAAATATCAAAATACAAACGAAAAAGAACGTTTTAACCCAAACAACGCACGTTATGAAAAAAGTCAGTAGGCGAAAAACTTTTATTTTAGGAAACTCTACAAGATTACCATAAAAATTTTCAAATTTACTGAAAAAATCGAAAATTCAAATTTTGGCCCCACAAAACATAAAATGAAAGAAAAATACAAAATTCTATCTTCCGATCAAACCACGAAAGATACGATAAAAGATGATCAAACGAAAATTATCTATTCAAAAAATATCTACAAATTTGCACTTAATCATTTTTTATAAGACTCGTAGGTTTTTTTTTAATCACGAGAAATATCATTAATAATAATTAAATTAAATTTTTGTGAAAAAAGAAGACACGAAAAACATTAGTTGAAAAAAATTCACTAAAGAAAGATCTAAAAATTTGTTATAAATCAGATTTTGATAGAATGGTTTTTTTGGTTTAAATCGTCAAATATATCGTGATAATAAACAAATCAAGTTTTAAACAAAATAACGGCACAGGATTATAATGGATTATACATTTTAATAATATTAATTGATTGAAACGATACATTTTTAGGGTAGCTGAGATTAAAATTTATTGTAAAATAAGAAACAAGTGAACAAATCCATTTCAAATCAGGCAGGTCCCTGCACTTGAAACAGCGGCATCTCTCGGGGGCCATATATGTTCTTTTTTAGAGGAAATCAGGTGATACATATTTTTCCTATTTAAAAAAAAATTCTAAGCAGTTATGCGTATTTGAAATTTACTTTGTTTTTAAAAAAAAACCTATTTTTTCTTTAAACCTGTATAACTTTTGGCCTCATTGAGATATTTTATTAATTTCTTTTTGATTTAATAGCGGTAGGGTTTTCAAGAAAATCCTTTTGATCATTATCTTCAAATTTTTTCAACATAAAAAAATATATTTTCTAGAAAACCACTCCTCTATTATTCTTATCAGCATCATGCGGCATAAACTGTTTTTCACTCCGGGAGAATTTTTTCCCCCTAAGAATATAATGTTTTTATTTTTCTCGTAAACCATGAAAAATATTTCTATTAGAAATGTATTAGAATCAAAAATAAAATAATA
>JAWWLR010000166.1:8934830-8946797 GCA_035041075.1 Acraspis erinacei | reverse complement strand
TACTCTCCTTCGTCGCCAGTCGTCTTGCATCCTGTTGATTTGTTTATCTCTTATAATTGGCGGTTATTTTATACAAATTTTACTTCTGGGAGTTGAACAACTATAAAAATAAGGTGAGTTGTTTTTTAGGTATTATAGAATAGAATATTAGAAAAAGCGTAAAGCGGAAATTCGATCACACAATCAGTTTTCGTATACATAACCTCTCTTTTGCCGGTATATTTTAAATCTTTTTGATATTGTGCTGAGGAAGTTAAAGAAAAAATAATAGGATCGAATTATTTGTAGACCAGGGAAAGACATGGAATTTATTACTGGTGAGGGAAGTTCAGGAAAACGTGACACTCACGGAATTTTCGATAAACTGAAGTTAAATTTTATTTGATTATTCTGTCCAAAATTCAACAACTTCGTTAAAAATTATTCTTTTTTTGTTGAAAATTCGTCTTGTGGTAGAATATTAATTGTCTTGATGTCTAATAATGGTATTTTTAGATTTTTTGGATAAAACTTCATTTGTTTGGTTGAAAATTTAACTATGTATTAGATTTGAAATTCCTTAAATTATTGAAAAATAATTTATTTTTAAATTGCAAATTAATTTTTATACTGAAAGTTTAACTATTCAACTTTTTGTCGAAAATGTATCTTTTTTAATAGAAATGGTATCTGTTGGTTTTAAAATTGAAGTACTTGGTTAATTTTTTTAAAGATTCGTCGTTTTAATTAAGTTTTCATTTTTTTTGGTTGAAAATTTTACTATTTTGTTGAAAATTCGTTTTTTTTTTATATTGGAAATTAATTTTTTCAACTGAGAATACTGCGATTCAATTTTTGCTTACAAACTTATCTTTTTAGATGAAATTTTTTTTTTTTTTTTGAAAATTCGTTTCAATTTTGTCAAAAATTTAATGATTTTGTTAGAAAAGTATTTTTTTTATTGAAAATTCAACTTTTTTGTTAAAAAATAATATTTTTAGGTTGAAAATTACACTATTTTGCAGGAGAAATTTTGACTGAAAATACAATTATGTTTTTACTAAAATATCAACTATAACACGTTATCTTAAGAATTTTTGTTATCAAAGATTCATCAGTTTAGTTGACATTTGAACTTTTTTGTTGAAAATTCCATTTTTCTTGGTTAAAAATTAATCTTTTTTAGTTAAAAACTCAACTATTTGGTTAACATTATTAGTCTGCTAGGTGTATGGTTGTTTTTATACCTAGAAGAAAAATTTATAATGGCCAAGGAAAAGTAAAAATTGGTTACGGAAAAGTCAGGGAATTTCGAAATTGGAATTTTGTAGCAACCCTGTCTTTAATTTTAACCTTCTCTCTTCCCTTTTTGTACCCCTTTTTCCGGAATTCAATCAATTTCTTGTATCTGTAAAACCAAAATATAAGTTAAAAAACAAGTATGACAGATATAAAAAATATGGAAAGGAGAACAATTAATAATCTGTAAAAGTTCTACAAAACTGCACTTATGTTTTTTTTACACCTGGATTTTTGTAAATGATAAAAGATACGAGAGAGTTATTCTAATCTAAAAATGTAATTTTTCTGCAATAAATAACAATTGTAAGATAATAATTTCGTATGATTAGTTTCTGTTTATCATTGAACAACATAAAAGCATACAAACTGTGAGAAAAGTTGTGTAATTTCGTTTAAAAATTATGGAAATGCTACACTTAGACCAAAGAATATGTGTTTTTATTAATAATATTTGTACAGGTTTCCAAAGCAGGAACTAAACTCTAGAAAGAAAAATGTCGCAAAGACGTTCGAGAAGATTAATTGTTGACAACGATGAAGAGATGCCAGGACCTTCTCAAGGTAGACGTCGAAATGTAAATCGTGATTCAGACGATGAAATGTCTCTTTGGTCTCAGACTCAAAAATCTAAAGGAAAGAAAAAAAGCAAGAGTCAAAACAATTCAAGAAATGATGATGACGACGATGGTCAGTCACAAGCTTCACAATCCAGATCCCAAAAAGTTCCTTCTGAGGACGAATTAAATCGTTTGATGGGACATGTCGTTCGGTATATTCTCGTTTCTGATCGCTCAAGGTATCCAATTCTAAGGCAGAACATTCAGAAAAATGTACTCAACGGTTCCAAATACTTTCGACCTGTTATGGAACATGCCGCCGAAAATTTAAAAAAGGTTCAATTCTTCTTACTATTTTCATTATACAGGGTTGAAGTTCATAAAATTCTGCATGACTGTTGTCTTTTCCACTTTTTCAAAATTATTCCTCTTTTTCGCCCTAGGCGATGCTTTTTTCATTGTCAGGGTGGCCGCTGGATCGGGAAACCGGGAATATTATGTGACCGAGAAAAACCTGTAAATGACAGTGCGTTTATTGTTTTTTTGACCGGAAATTTGACAAATTTTTAGCAAAAAAATCTGTCCACATTATATATATAATTAATTAAATTTTTATCTTTTTTCATTCTGTTGTAAAAAAAAGTCAACTTTACGCATTACAGTTTTAATTGTTCTATTTAAAGAATTTTTATTTTCAAGTAAAATTGTTGAATTTTTATGTATAAATAAAATTGAGCACCTACTATTGCTAGGCTATTCTTACCGAAATTTCAGTACAAATAATTTGAAACAAAATCTAGATTTTTTCAAATTTCGAGCAAATAATGTAGAAACTTTTCAGAATTGTGAAAGGCTTCAAAAGATTAAAAAAACTTTTTTTTAAGAATTCTAGGGAAATTTAAAATAATTTTTTATTTTGAAAAACTAATTTTAAGAGAATATTCAAAAAGATTTCCAGAATGGTCGAAAACGAATCTGGAAGATTTTAAGGAAATTTCGTTAATTTTACAGGATTTTTTTCATACCAAATTTCATGAAAAATTTCGGATAATTTTAAAATAAGTTTAGAAGTTCAGAAAAAATGTCAAAAGTAATTTAAAATTTGAAAAAAATGTAAAACAATGTATAGATTTTTAAAGATTTTTAAATAAAATTTTGAAGCTTTTTAAGGATTTTAAAACTATATAAAATATACATACTGTAACTTCTAATTTAAGAAGTGTTTAGTTCATACGCAAAAATGTAATCTTCAATTTTTAATTTTTCTAGCTTAAAATTGCTTAAAATGAGTGGCAGCTCGGTTTTTATTACTTGAAAGGAAAACATTCTTTCCTTTAGTTTGAATTTCATTGATCGTGAAAAAATTTTACGAAATTAAAAGTTAAAAGAGTTTAAACTTTAATTATTTTGTTCAGAATTCAAGTATTTTATAGTCCTCTTTCTTGGTTTTATTGCTTTAAGGTTTAACCGTTCCATTTTGTGCTGAAAATTGAGCGTTTTTAGTTAAAAATTCAGTTTTTGCTGAAAATTTATATTTTTGGGTTCATAATTCTACTGTTTTGCAGAAAACTTTTGAGTTGAAAATTTGTTTATTTTAGCAGGAAATTCAAGTACTACATTAAAAATGAACTTTTTGACTAAAAATTCATATTTTTGAGTTAAAAATTCCACTTTTTGAAAGAGATTGCATCTTTTTGGGTTAAAAATTCAACAATTTGATAACAAAAAAACTTTCTTTTGGCTGAAAAATCTTGCTTCGTTAAAAATTCAACTGTTTTTTAGAAAATTCGTCCTTTTGTTTTAAAAATTCATTTCTTTCGATAGAAATTTGATCTTCTCTAATTGAAAATTAACCTTTTTTTCAAGGATTCAAGTATTTTGTTAAAAATTCATTTTTTGTGATATTTTTCATTTGAGTATAAAATTGATCTCTGTTTAAAAATTTAACTACTGTCCTGAAAGTTAGCTTTTTTATCAGAAATTTTCACTTTTCCTTTTTTGGCTAAATTAAACAACAATTTTATTTATATTTTTGTTTGAAAATTTATAAATTTAGTTAAAAATTCATTTCTTTGGTTGAAAATTCGTCTTTTGGGTTCAAATTTGAACAACTTGGTTGCATTTTGTTCTTTTTTGGCTGTAAAATCTTTTTCGATTAAAAAATCAATTATTTTATTCAAATTTCGCGTTTTGAATAAATTGAACAGTTATTCTTTAAAATGTTGTTCCAAAATTCCAGTGCTTGGCTGAGAGTGGAACTACTTCGTTAATAATTTATTTTGTTGCTAAAGATTCATAATTTTAGTTAAAAATTTAGGTATTTTGTTGAAAATTCGTCCTTTTGTTTAAAAAATTCATTTCTTTCGATAGAAATTTGATCTTCTCTGATTGAAAATTAACCTTTTTTTCAAGGATTCAAGTATTTTGTTAAAAATTCTTTTTTTTGTGATATTTTTCATTTGAGTTGAAAATTTATCTCTATTTAAAAATGTAACTACTGTGCCGAAAGTTAGCTTTTTATCGGAAATTTTTAGCTTTTCCTTTTTTGGTTGAAAATAGAACCACGTGGCTAAATTAAACAGCATTTTATTTACATTTTTGGTTGCAAATTTATAATTTTAGTTAAAAATTCATTTCTTTGGTTGAAAATTCGTCTTTTGGGTTCAAATTTGAACAACTTGGTTGCATTTTTTTATTTTTTGGCTGTAAAATCTTTTTCGATTAAAAAATCACTCATTTTATTCAAATTTCGTGTTTTTAATAAATTCAACAGTTATTTTTAAAAATGTTGGTCAAAAATTCCAGCGCTTGGCTGAGAGTGGAACTACTTCGTTAATAATTTCTTTTTTTGCTAAAGATTCATAATTTTAGTTAAAAATTTTGCTATTTTGTTGAAAATTCGTTTTTTTCGTTGTTTGAAAATTTATGTTTTTTATTTGTCAATTCGACGATTTGGTTGTGAATTCGTGTTTTTAGGTGGAAAATTTAATTTCTTTGTTAAAAATTCAATTATTTTGTTGCCAATACAACTATTTTATTAAAAAGTCCTCTTTTTTGCCTAAAATTGAACTCTTCTTGAAAATTCGTCTTTTTGGATGCATCATTCATCTCTTGTATTAAAATTAATCTTTTTTGGTAGTAAAGTTCTTGGTTCAAAATCTCACTGTCTTATACAAAATTCACCTATTTAGCTTGAAGATTCAACTATTTCATTAAAAATACAACTGTTTTCGGTTGAGGTTTAATATTTTTTGTTTGACGTAAAATCTAAAGCATTTAATATTTAATTCAAAATGGTACGTATAAAGTAATTTTATTCAAAACCATTTATTCCTATATTTTGGTCAAAATTGCCCTATTTTCCCTGTTTTAAGAGAATTTTGTTATTTGAAGTCTGCAGTTTTCGCTAAAAGTGTTTAAGATCAATAAAAAAAAAGTTTTTTTTTTGCAAAGACTTTATTCTTGTTCTGGGCGGAAGTTTGTTTTTATACCTTAGTATAATAATCAAAGAACCGATCATTTTTAAAAGATGTTTTTAATTTTTTTTAACAGGTCTTTGGATATGAACTCGTCTCAGTCGACAGTACAAAGTATATTCTCGTGAATGAAATTTCGAACGATAGGCCTCATCTAACTTTTCCAACGGAGAAAACTTCAATGTTGCTTGTGTTTTTAGCATTATCTCACATTTTTATGAGCGATGAGGTTTGCTCCGAAGGTATAGACCCTTTTTTTGTAACAGTATAGAATTATTTAATATCTCCTTTATATAATCTCTCGTAAATTATTTAAAATAATTTCATTTTTTGTTACAGACAGCCTGTGGAATTTCCTCAGGAAACTGAATATTGTTGATGGAGACAATTTCAAACACGAGCATTTCGGAGATGTTCAACAATTAATATCTGTGGTAAGAGAAAATACAAACTTTTTAAAACAAACAAAAAATGAGAATCGCTTCTATAAAGAGAGAAAAAAACAATAAACCTACGTCATTCATATTTTTTTGTAGGAATTTGTAAAGCAGCGTTATCTAACTCGATCGAAAATCGAGAACAGCGATCCTGAGAAATTTCAGTACCAATGGGGCTCGCGTGCAGAACGAGAATTAAAAAAGCTTGATGTTCTCCAGTTCGTTTCTAGAGTAAGAGGAATTTTTTTATCATTTGTTATTACTTTCTAATATATAATTAGGTTGTTTACCGGAATGGAGAAAAAACGGGGGTCTTTATTCGATTTTACTAAACTGAATATTAAATGTGGTATGCTATTTTATTACTTTCAGTTTTTTAAATCACCAACAGAATAATGAAAAAGACTATTTTCGATAGTATAAGCGGGCCTGTTCGCAATTTTTTAAAATATCTTGACTGACACTTTCAAAGTCGCTGCAATATTCAAATCCGGTGTATAATGAAACTAGTAATTTAATCATATTTATCTGAAATTGTAAATATCGGGGTGCCTACTTTTTGTTTTTGAAATTTTTCGATCAAGCAGTGGCATTTTTAACAAAACAGCATTAATTTTAAACGAAATACTTGATTTATTAACCAAAAAGACTAATTTTGTACCGAAAAGGTACATTTTCGACAAAATACATAAATTTGCAGCAAAGTAATTAATTTTCAACCGAAAAATATGATTTTTCAACAAACAGTTAATTTTCTACCAAATAAATGAAATTTCAACCGTAAAAACTTAATTTTTTTTTACAAAAAAGTTGCATTTTCAAATAAAAAAGAATAAATTTCTACGAAAATAAATGTGTTTTTAAGCAAAAAATACGAGTTTTCAGATTGAAAAGATTTTTCAGTCGAGAATTTAATAGAGTCAAGATGTTAACAGAGTGCATACATTTTTAATCAAATAGTTGAATATTGAAACAAAAAATTGCAACCAATTAGTTTAATTTTCATATGAGTTGATTTTTCGACCCAAAATGATGATTTTTTAACAAAAAGTTAATCTTCTACCAAAATAATTGAATTTTGTACCCGAAGTAATTTAATTTTCTGCAAAAAAGTTACATTTTCAAATAAAAAATATGAAATTTCTACAAAAAGAAATGACTTTTGAAAACAAAAAGACGAATTTTCAACAAAAGCTGAATTTTCAATCATGAAAATTAATTTTCAACAAAAATATTTCTCAACGAAGTACATGAATTTAAAATCAAATAGTTGAATTTTTAACTAAAAAAAAGAAGAAGAAAAAATCAAACAGTTTTCTACCAAATAGTTGAATTTTTGGTCAAACTGTTAAAAATTTAAGCCGAAAATACGAATTTTGTTCAAAATAATTGATTTGACCGCCCTAAAATATGATTTTTGAACAAAAAGTTAATTTTACACCAAAATAATTTAGTTTACAATTAAAGCAATTAAATTTTTTGCAAAGAATTTGCATTTTCTTAGAAAAAAAATGAAATTTCTACAAAAGAAATGAATTTTGAAAACAAGAAGAAGAATTTTGAACAAAATTGTTGCAATTTTTAGCCAAGAAGGACAAATTTAATAGTGTTAAATTTTCAAGCTAAAAGACGATTTTTTAGAGTTGAATGTTCCACAAAAAAGTTAATTGTCAACCAAACATTGAAATTTCAACCAAATAGTAGAATTTTCTACCGACCTTAAAATTTGAAGCTAAAAAGACGAATATATTCTAGAAAGAAGTTCAGTTTTTAACTCAAATATATGAATTTTTCAAACAAAAATTAATTTTTTGACCAAACGGAGACATTTTCTGGAAATTTTCTGTTTGTTTTTCAAAAAAAAATGTTAAAATTTCTAGAAAAAGAGAGGAAATTTTTAATCAGAAGACGAATATTCAATAAAAATATTGTATTTATAACTAAGAAATATTTTTCAGTCAAGAAGAAAATTATTCAACTAAATTGTCGAATTCTCAACCCAAAAAGACGATTAGTCTACACGAAAGTTCATTTTCAACAAACAAGTTAAATTGTAACCAAATAGTTAAATTTTCTACCTAATTCTTGAATTTTCAAGCTAATAAGACGAATTTTCAACAGAAAAGTTGATCTTTAACCAAATATCTGAATTTTCAGAAAACAGTTGAATCCTCCATAAAAATAGATTAAATTTTTACCAAAAGAGATGAATTTTGAAACGAAAAAGACGAATTTTCAACAAAAGAGTTAACTTTTCCAATGAAAAGTTGATTTTTTATCAAAAAGTTAAATTTTTTACCTAAGAGTTAAAATTTAAGCCCAAAAAACTAATTTTCTACTAGAAATTATACCTGAAAAAACCTGAAATCGTCAGGGATTTTGTTCTTGTTGCAAGATTTAAATAGTTGCCTCGAATATATATTTTTTAATTCAAAGCGATAAATATTTCTGTCTTAAAATAAATATGTAAAAACTGTAATTATGATTTGAAACAGGGCTTTTTAAAGAAATGTCTGTAAGTCTGAGTTTGAGAAGGGAATTTTCTAACAAAAAATGGTTATAGTTCTGACTCTGAAGAGGATTTTTTTTAAAAGAATGATAATATTGAGTTGGTTCAGGAAATTTGCCAAAAGAACGGGGAAATTACGAAAAATAATAATTATAATTCAGGTTTTGAATAAACAATTTTGACTTGGAACGGGAAATTTTCTAAAAGAATTTTTCTTTTTATTTGGAACTGGTTATTTTCGAAAATAACTATAATTATGACAAAGTTAGAACATCGAAATTTCAAAAAGTTGTATAATTATCAGACCGGAAAACGGAAAAATTGTCTGAAATGAAACTGGGAATTAAAAATCACCTGTCTGGTAGACACTCTACGAATTCTTCTAACAATTTTTAATTTGTAAACAGGTCTTCCGAAATAGGCCAATGGAATCCTGGTCGAACCAGTACAAGATTGCTGTACAAAATGAACCACAGGGCTGCGAGCCTTAAACCCAAGAATCGAATATCTTGCAGGTTAATTATATTCCAACTAGTGTTCTCTTCAAAATACTTATTGTATCCTTTTTCATTTGTTCCTTAAAACATTAGTAAAATTTTAAGTTCTAGTTATCAATAGAAGGTAAGAAGATAGATTTAACGATTAGTTCCTCATTTCGCGAAATGTCGGTCAGGGGAAATATTATGTACCAATGATTACATTAAGAGAGCCAATTAGCATAGGAATGAATGCGCTTCGAATTGCTGAAATCGTCCTCGAATGCAGCCATAAAAATGTAAAGATTATGTTCGAGTGTGGTCTCCAAGTTCAGCGAGGGGTCAGGGATTTCAGAGGGTTTTAAATTTTTTGTCACGTTAAAACTTATTCTGAATTTGAAATTATTTCTCATATTCTTGTAAAACTTCGTCGAAATGTTTTTCTTTATTTTCTGAAAAAATTGACACGATTAGGTCGTTTTTTATTATAATAAAAAGTATTTTCAGTATTAAAGTCTTGTTAGTTCCTTCTTTTGAGAATATATGAGATACGCAAGGTTATTTTGATTGGTTCATTATTTTTAATATAAAATAAAAATTTCGAATAACTACTTATTTTTTATATTTAAACTTTTGTTTGTCTATATTGAGAAAATTCGAAAAGATTTATAAAAATTTCAGATGTTAAATCATAATTTCACCAAAAGAGTTAATCATCAAACAGATATGTATTTGAAATCATAAAAAAATCTCAACAAAATAGTTGTATATTAAACCAGAAAAATGGAATATTTTCCAAACTAGGTGAATTTTTACAACATAATTTAACTTTTCAATCCGAAAATATAAATAAAAAAAGTTATTTTTCAACCAAATACATGAATTTTTAGTAAAAAAGATGTATTCTCATCGAAAAAAAATGTTAACCAAGCAAGTACATTTTTAACAAAGTAGCTTAACTTTTAACCTATTAGTTGAATTTTTAACTCAAAACGTCAATTCTTAACGAAAAATATAATACTCGCATTAAAATTAAAAAAAATTGTTTTAAATCAAAAGAATTTAATTCATGCAAAAAGATGAATTTTCAACCAAAAAAGATTATTCAGTGAAGAAAAAAAAGTTGAAGGCAAATTATACTTTGAAGGGAAAAATAATTATTAATACAAAATAAAATTTTCAAATACATATTTTTTAGATTTGTATGTTTATTTTTTTAAGGTTATATAAATATAATTTTCCTAAGATTCTTAAGAAAATTCAAAAATATTTATGAAAATTTCAGATTTCAAATCATATTTTAATCCCAAGAATTAATCTTCAAACCAATAGATGATTTTTCCAACAAAAAAGATAAAATCTCAACGAAAAATGTAATACTTGAAATTATTTTAAAAATTCTCAACAAAATAGTTATGTTTTGAACCAAAAAAGATGTAATATTTTCGAAAATAGGTGAATTTTTTTTACAAGATAGCTTATCTTTCTAACCCGAAAATATAAATTAAAAGAATAAGTTATTTTTCAACCAAATTCATGAATTTTTAGCCAAAAAAGATGAATTCTCATCTTCAACAAAATAGTTACATTTTCCAACCAAGGAGATGAATTTTGAACAAAAAATCTATTAATTTTTAACCAAACAAGTGAATTTTTGTCAACGTTGTTCAACTTATAATCTGGTAGTTGAGTTTTCAACCAAAAACATAAATTCTCAAAGAAAAATATGATGGTCGCATTAAAACAAAAAAATAAAATGTAACCAAAAAGTGTTGAATTCATCCAAAGAGATGAATTTTCAACAAAACAGGTGAATTATAAACCAAAAAGGATTTTTCAGTGAAGAAAAAAAAGTCGAATTAATACTTGAATTCTTAAAAGAAACGAATTTTCAACAATATATTTACATTTTCCAACCAAGGAGATGAATTTTTATCTAAAATTATGCATTTTTAACCAAGCAGTTTAACTTTTAACCTAGTGGTCGAATTTTCAACCCAAAATATCAATTCTCAACGAAAAATATAATAGTCGCATTAAAATGAAAAAAATTGTTTTAAATAAAAAAAAGTTGAATTCATACAAGAAGATGCAATTTCAATCAAGAAAGATTTTTCAGTGAAGAAAAAAAAGTTGAAGGAAAATTATCATTTGGAGGGGAAAATAATTTTCAATACAGAATGAAAATTTATAAGAACTATTTATTTTTTAAATTTCTATATTTATTTGTTTAAGTTTATATAAATACAATTTTACTAGGTTTCTCGAAAAGATTAAATAAGATTTTTCAATATTTCAGATATTTCGAAAAAGTATCTAACAAATTTCGAAACCATTTTTTTCTTGCTTTGCAGTATTTTAAAAAACTTTAGGAATAATTAGAGAATATATTTAGGACTGTTTCACACTTGGAAAAAATTTATAAATATATTATAAATTTTCGGAAATCCTTAAAAGTTTCAAGATATTTCTATTATCTTGAAAACTTCTAAAGCTCCTAAATATATTTAAACTGATACCAATTATTTATAATATTGTATTAAAAGCTTCCGGATTTGTTTCTTACCGTCTTTGAAATCCTTTATAAATTATAAAAATAGTTTTAAATATTCTCTTAAAATAAATTTGGTTAAACAAAAAATCAGTTTAAATATTCACAAAAATCTTAAGAAATTTTTTTTATTTTCTTTAAACCTTTAAAAATTCTTAAAATTTGGTTTTAAATTTGTAGAAATCTTTTCAAGTTCAAAACTTATTAAAAAATCTCTTAAAACTATTCCCATTTTTTCTAAAATTTTGTAAAACTGTAAAATTACAAGAAGTTGCTTAAAATTTTCTTTCGTATTCTATATTTTCTTCCGAGATTTTAGGAAATCATTCGAAATGTTTTAAAGCGTCTTTAAATATTTTCTTAAGATTAAATTTTCAAACTAAAAAATCAATTAAAATTTTCCCTGCAAAAATTAAAAAATGGTTTAAAAGCGTGCCAGATTCTTGTTTAAGATGTTTTGAAATCTTTCAAGCTTAAAATTAACCTTTTAAAATAAAAGTTATTTCATTAAAAATTTTCCCAGAAATCATATTTTCGGTGCCGGTACGATTTAAGATATTCTAAATTTCTTCTCTGATTGGTAGAAGCAATTCAGCTACTCGATATTATGGTAATATTTGAAATATTACTCATCTGTTTTTCAATTTCCTCCTAAATAAATTATTTAAAACATTTTTTAT
>JAWWLR010000166.1:8867502-8887502 GCA_035041075.1 Acraspis erinacei | reverse complement strand
GAGACACAGCCATTATAAAGAGGCTAGTCGTCCCGAATTTCGGGATGACTAACTAGCATTTATCATGATGTCCGGCCAGTCGCCCCGAAATTCGGGATGACTAGCCCAATATAGAAAAAATGCTATTTATCCCGAAATTCGGGACGACTAGACGCAGCCTTTTCAAAATAATAAAAAAGGTTCTTAAGCTTCCTGGAAAATAAAAAGTAATTTTTATTTTTTAAAGTAATTAAGTAAGTAATTAAAGTAATTAAGTAATTAAATTAAAGTTAAATATTTTTAAAAGCTTCAAAGGATTTCCAAACTTTAAGAGCAGTTTAAAAGATTTTTAGGATTTTTGATAAATCTGAAGATATCAAAAATATTTTGAAACATCAAAAGATGTTTAGATGTTTTAAAACAAAATTTGTAATAACTTAAAATTAGAAAAGATAAAAAAAATTTAATCAATATTTCGATTTTTACATATTTGAAGTTAAATTTCAAGATAATACAAAAAGATCTTGAAATTCCTGGAAAAATTTAATATAAATTTTGATCCAAGCAAATTAATTTAGGAAAATATTTTAAAAGATTTAAATACAAAAACAAATTTTGATCTAGTTCAAAGATTTAAAACAATTTAACCAGCGCTATAATTTGCAAGTCTTAACTAAAGAATAAATTGAATTACAGAACCTTTAAAATTTGATCTTAAAAAGTTTCAACAATCAACATTTTATTTCGATTTTTTGGAATCTTTTCTAGTTTTAAATGATTTGTAAATTAAAAAAAAGTCTAAATATCTTCAAAATAATTCAAGTTTTTCCTACATTTTTTTAATACTGAAAAATTATACAAATTACCTCACAATTTTACAAATTCTTTTTTGACCACTTTGGAAATCTTTTGAAATTTAAAAAAATGTTCCGTTAAATTTAATTTTTCAAAATAAAAAATCAGTTTCAATTTTCCTAGGAATCTTAAGAAAAATGTGTTATTCTTAAACTTACTGGATTTTTTCTAAAGTAATAAATGTACAATTGCTATTAATACATCAAAATCCAATAATTTCAATTCAAAATAATTTTTAAAAATAAAACAATTAAAATTGTAACATATTTAAAGTTTAAATTTAGCACTGACATTTAAAAAAAATAAGGCACAACACAAATTCAGTTTCAAATTGTTTAGTTTTGAATATTTGATTTGTAATCGCTAGCTTTAAATTAACAGTATAATATTGATAAACGCAACATGTTTTTTAATTAACTAAGGCTTTCAGATTACAAAAGTTATATTTTTAACGTTAAAATATGTAAGTTAATTAATTTTGTAAGGATTCAGAATCGTATCGTAAAATCATTAATTAATTTATAATTAAATCTGATAAACTAGAAACGTTTTTTACCAAACAATGTCAACTTCAAACGCTTTTAACTTTTAATGGTTATGCCTTCAAAAATACAATTTAAATTTATTTCAATTAAAAATGTACGTTTAAAAATAAAGAACTGAAATGGGAATTTTTTTAAGTAACAGATTTTCAAATTACTCAATGTAAACTGAATGGCAGCATGAATACAAAATTTAACAATTTAAAATTAAAAAAAAATGAAAGTTGAACTTATTTTAAATTTGTAAATAATTTCTCAAAAAGAGAAAAGGTAGAAAGATTATTTGAAATTGCATTATATCGACATGTGAAACAAAATTTGTGAAATTGCAAGTGAGTGCATACATTTTTCTTCTAAAAATTTGTAAAATTTCCGGTAAAACATTATTAATTTATTAATTTTAATAAAATTATTAATATAAATTTTTAATAAATAATTCATTGTCCTTTTTGTGTATTTTAGTTTCATCTTGAACAAAACACTAGCCAGGGCCCTTTTTGACAAACGGTTTAATTTAGAAATTGTTTTTCATAGATTTACAAAAATTTCAAGTTCCAACCTAAATTAATAAACTTCCATTCCTCGAATTTTGAAACTAAGATCCACCAAAAAATATAAATAATAACATTTCAGAAATTTCAAAAGGTCCCTCGACTGTTTCTGCTTTTCTAAAACTTTTTCTGATTTTCTAGAGACAGAAAACTCCCCAACATTTGCCAGGTTTTCCCTCGACTCCCAGCTTGAAAACTTTTTTTTGCTACATTTTGTGGGTTTTGTTTCACACAGGCTAGAAACGAATTGTTCAGTTTGTTGAGAAAAATCAAAATGCTCGTCAAACACGAATAAATCTACTCCAATCTTTGATTGTTTTTATACTCCAGAAGGCTCAATTCAATTAAACAAAAGTGACAAAGGACAATTAAAGGACATGGAAAGCAACATTGTTTATCATCAAGGATAACAACGCGTGGAGTAGAGAGACTGTTATTGGTAAATGGGAGGAAAAAAATAAAATGTAATTAATCTAGTATCATAAATACCTCCGTCTTTATCACCCATTTGTATTTTGGTTGGTCAAGAACTCCAAAATTAGCGGAGAATCTGCCGCCGCATAAATCGTGCCCGCCAAAAAGAAACTTGGAAGCCAAGAACCGTCAGACCGGCGTCGTGGCGAATTTACAAATAATTTAATTAGGTTTAATCACATGTATGGCGATTTTTTATTTATCAGCGAATCACAATTGAGAGAATCGCTGAATGAAGTGCTGATCGGATAAAGAGAAATTGTCCCGTGTATGAATCTTATTGATTCGCTACTTCGAGAGAAAATGGCTTCCTTTGAGGTTATGTTTCCCAAGGTTTGGTTTTGTTCTTTACATAAAAGTCCAGTTAAAAATAAAATGAACAATAATCTTTACTAGAATTTGCAAAATTCCTTTTTCTACTTTTATTCAATTTCAGATTTATTATTGGGGACTTAAAAATACTTGATACTTTCAAATTCATTCGTTTTTTTCAAAATTTGTCCAGTTTCAAAAGTTTCATCGTGTCATTGTTCATTTTCAAAACGTCAGTGAATATTTTTATCGTGATCATTGGCCACTTTATTTTGAAAAGAATATGATTTTTTGATTATCTGAGCCCTAATATTTGATCAGAATAAAAAGTGATTTAAAGTGAGATTGGTGATTATAGAAAATATGAATTTTGAACTTGTTTTCGGTGATTAGGTGAATTTAATAATATTATGGCCGATGCAGCTGCTAAAAGAGAGGCTAGGAGGCGCAGAATTTTGGAAAATTCAGAAAATCGCCTACAAAGGATCACAGGAAGAGTTTCCGAAAATCCTGTTCAAGGTAAGCAACCTGGAGATGTTTTTGTTATTGTCCTCTATTGACAAACAATTCCTAACCTCAAAATGGCGCTATTCAACGTTTGCACCAAAAGTTATTTTTTTATTCAAATTAATAGCGAGTCTTTCATCCCGAAAAATAAAAACTGAATTTGAA
Source organism: Acraspis erinacei (assembly GCA_035041075.1). Lineage (NCBI taxonomy): Eukaryota > Metazoa > Arthropoda > Insecta > Hymenoptera > Cynipidae > Acraspis > Acraspis erinacei. The sequence goes on along the minus strand of JAWWLR010000166.1, from coordinate 8,884,117 downwards.
TTATGTTTGATTTTTAAATTCCGTTTCGGGAGACTATCCATATCGAAAGTTTATAAATTCGTCATTTTAGGTTGAGAATGCAACTTCTTGGTTGAAAATCGAAGTACTTTATTAAATATTCTTTTTTTTGTTTGTTTAGGATTCACAATTTTAGTTTCAAATTTAAAACTTTTTGGTTAAAAATGTACTTTTTTCTTGCAAATGTATATTTTTGGTTTGAAAACTAAACCGGTTCGTAGAAAATTCGCCTTTTTGGCTCGAAAATTTAAGAATTTGTTAACAAATTCAGCTACATATTTGGTCGAAATTTTTTCTTAATTTCGACTGTTTTGTGAAAAATTGACTCTTCTTAATTGAAAATTATTATTTTTCGACGAAAAATAAACTTCCCGTTTTGGTTAATGAGTGACCATTCGTTGGAAAATAATTTTTTCTTGAAATTGCATACTTCCGGTTATTGAAGTTTATTTATTTTTTAATGATAAGTAACTATTCCATTTTTGATTAAATATTGATTTTTTTAGTTTATAAATTTACTAATTGGTCGAAAATTCGTATTTTTTAGAAAATTAATCTTCTTTGTTAAAACTTTGACTATTTGGTTAAAAGTTTAATCATTTTGTCTTTTTTGGTAGAGTACACTTTTTGTTTAAAAATGCAACTCTTTGGTTAAAAATTAATTTGTTTTGGTTGAGGATTCAACTATTTTATTGAAAATTCGCCTGTTTAGGTTGAACATTCAAAACACTCAAAATTCATCTCTTTGGTTGAAAATGAAACTAAGTTGTTAAAAATTCCTCTTTTTGAGATAAAAATGAATCTTTTTAACTGAAAATTTAATTATATTTAGTTAAAAATCTATTTTTGTGGAAATTCGAAATTTCCGTTTTGAAAATTGAACTGTCTTGTAGCAGATCTCTTTTTCGATTGAAATTTTTTTAATGGTAATTGAAATATTCCATTCTTGGTTAAAAAAATAATTTTTTCGTTTAGAAATTCAACTATTTGATTGCAAATTTGTGTATATTGTTGAAAATTCGTGTCTTTTGGTAGAAAATCAATGTTATTGGTTAAAAATTCCACTATTTTGTTAAAAATTTATGTCGTTTGTTGAAATTTTTTGTTGTAAAAATTAATTTTTTTAATTGAAAATTTAACAATTTGGTTTAAAATGAACTTTTTTGTGAAATTTTTATATTTTTGGGTAGAAAATTCAACTGTCATTATAAAAAATTCTTATTTTTGTCTTTAAGATTCAGCAGCTTGATGCAAAATTCCGTGGCAAAAATATAGTCGGTAAAACTTACGTTAGGAGGGGGGAGGGGCTAACACAGGTAGCTGCGTAATTTAAATTTCAGAAAAAAATTAAGAATATGGTCTGATAATGAGGTGACTCAAGTTTGTAAAGGTAATTAAGAGATCTTAGATTCTTTATGTACCTGATAGATGTTTAAAGATTTTAATTAGGGGGGGGGGGCTACCTTCTTAATTGTCCCTCTTTATATCAGCCCTTTATTAATACATACAAATAATTTTGACTATATAAAAGTAGTCTTTCCATTTTTTTACTTAAGATATCGCGTTAAGAAATATCAATATCTTTTTCAGAAAAGGCACCTGTAACATCACCTCCAGTTTCGAAACCAAGTGAAAATGGTTTATCCGTAGAAGACATAACAAGGGAACTAATTAACTCTCTGTCTGAAGGCAAGTATTGAAAAGTATATTTTCTAATTCTCTAATATGTTATTAATATTTATATTATATATGTAATTTAAAAAGAGGGTAGACACCCACCGCAAGGTCGGAATAGGAGCAGCTGCCTTAATATTAAATTTTAATATAAAAGTCACTTTTGATACGAACAATGTTTTTAATTATTTAAGCTTAAAAGTATTTCTTTCGTGTTTTAAAATAATTTTTTACAAAAAAACATCGGTCATTCTTCGGAATATGCATTAGTAATCAGATTTCCATAAAAATTCGCTGAATTTGAATTTGATAGCAGAATTCTCAAATTCAACATTTGAAAATGGCCCTAATTTTATGAAAATAGGTATCTTAAGGTTTTTGGGTTTACTCAATTCAAATATAGTAGTAATAGAATTTCGAAATGACTGATTCAAACACTAAATTAAGAATCTAAAAATATGTAAACATGTATATTTATTCAATTTTCAAGATTTATAAGTAGAAATTCTTAAATTTATTAAGGAGTTTAGTGATTCCAATTTTAAATTGAAGAAATTTGAAATTTAAATCATTAAAATTAAAACATTTTCAATTTAAAACTAGCATAAAATTGCCGAAATTAGTCTTCAATTTTCAAGATTTCAAATTCAAAGTTCTACAATTCTGAAGATTTACGATTAAAAATTTTCAATTTTTAAAATACGGAATGGAAATTTATTCAATTTTCAATATTTATATTTTGAAGTATGTAATTTCAAACGTGTTTTGGAACATTTCAATTTTTTAAATCACAATTGAGAATTCCGCAATTGTAACAATTTGCAATTTGAAATTATTTAATTTTTAAGATTTACAATTGAAGATTCATTAATTCGGAATGTTTATGGTTTTGAAATTATGTAGTTTTGAACTTTTTTATGCAATTTTGAATACTTTTTGTTGCAACAGTTCAATTTCAAAGATTTAAAATTAAAAAATATTTAATTTTAAAGATTTATAATGCAAATTTTTTCAATTGTAAAGATGTCTTTAATTTTGTAGACTTACAATTCAAAGTTCTAAAATTTTGAAGATCTACCATGGAAAATTCTTGAATTTCCAGAATATGTGTAAAATTGCAAATTAAATAATTATTATACATTATTATACAATAAATTAATTATTCACGTATTTAACACTTGTTTAATATATCTTCCGGGTAACTTAGTATGTGTCTCTCTTATTATTTTAGTCAAATTTATAAAAAAGAAGAAATTTACCAAATTTTAAAAGAATTCCCATATACCCGTGTATAATAAAAAATATAGATTTTTTATTATTGATGTTTTCTTTTTAAATTTCAGGTGCAAAATTAACTGCAGAGGAATCAAACGAAACTGAAAAACATGATACGCTTTCCCCTTATCAGCAAAGATTCCTTCTTGCTCAAAATGTGAGAAGCAATCCCGAAATCGATAGTTTAAGTGAAAGACTAAGACCTAGAAAACAGGGAGATTCCAGTCCTTTTAATGACGATATCGATATTTCAAGTCAGCCTCCGTTACTTACGAAATCGTCTCCTATATATTTACTACTTTTGAGCGATTTATCTTATGTCTTTCTAGCCCTTGCTGTAAATATTCTTTGCTTATTGAATCTGGATCATCTATTTGGAAAGGTAATTACCATTACAGGCCTCGGACTCACCACACTATTGACACTTTTTTTTAAAGCAATGACACTTTCCCTACTATTCGGAAAAAAATCTTAAACCGTAAAGATGGATTTTCAATCAAAAAGATTAATTTTTCACTATAACAGATAAATAAAAGAATATGCTGCAAGCCAGTTTAATTGTGGATCAATTAGTTGCATTTTTAAACCAAAAATACGATTTTCCCCTAAAACAGTGGCATTTTCAACAAAAAATTTAATTTAAAACCAATTAGTTGAATTTTTAACAATTAGTTATGTACAACATTTTAAAAATTACTTTTAAACTAAATAAAAACGAATTTTCCACATAAAAAGATGGATTGTCAATGAAAAATGTAATAATTTATATTTCTACACACAAAAAATGAATAAAAAATAAAAAACAGTGTTTAATAAAAAAAGTTATTTTTTTAACAAAATACTTGATTTTTAACAAACAGAATAAAAAGATTTTTTTTTACCAAAAAATACGAATTTTGAACTAAACACTTGAATTTTGAACCAATAAAAGTATAAACTTTTAACAAAATTGTTAAGTTTGCAGTAAAATAATTCAATTTGAACCAAATAATAAGATTTTGAACAAAAAACTGCATTTTTAACCAATAAGATTGAATTAATGTGATGTTAGTCTAAATTTAACTTGATTGATTTTTAGTTTATATTGTTTCTAAGTAGTATTTTGAATTTTCAAACAAAAGACGATTTATCTCTAAAACAGTTAAATTTTCATCTCGAGTTAATGAATTTTTAACAAATAGTTACAATACATTTAGTATTTTTCTTTTAAACAGTTGAATTTTCAACCAAGAAGTATAAAATGTTGAAAAAATTGTTTAGTTTGCAGAAAAATTATTCAGTTTTAAACCAAATAATCGTATTTGTAACCAGAAAAGATGAAATTTTCACCAAGAAGATTACTTTTCTACAAGAAAAGAAGAATTTTCAGTGGAAATGTACATAAATTTAAAAAAAAATAGATGAATTTTCAACCAAAAAGATAATTTAAACCTATTATTTGAATTCTTAACAAATAGTTACATTGAACATTTTAAAAATTATATTTAAACCAAATAAAATAAATTTTCAACCTAAAAATATAGATTTTCAACGAAAAACGTAATAGTTTATATTTCCACAGAAAAAAATATTTTAATCAAAAAACAGTTATAAGTGTAATCAAAAAAATCAAATTTCTAACAAAATACTTGATTTTTAACAAACAAAAGAAAAATGTTTTTTTTTTATTAAAAAGGACGAACTTCGAACTAAACAGTTGAATTTTCAACCAAGAAGTATACAATTTTAACAAAATTGTTTAGTTTGCAGAAAAATTATTCAGTTTTAAACCAAATAATAAATTTCTAACCAAAAATATGAATTTTTTACAAAGAATATTAATTTTCCATAAAAATGATGAAATCTCAACAAACTACGCACATTTTAAGCAAATAATTGAATTTGAAACCAAGAAGATTAATTTTCTACAAAAAAAGAAGAATTTTCAAGGAAAATGTACACACATTTTTAAACAAATAGATGAATTTTCTACCAAGAAAATTAATTTTCTATTAAAACAGACGTATTTTTAACAGATTACATACATTTCCAACTAATTACATTGAACAATGGATGTGATATTAGTCGAAATTTTAATTGATTGACTTTTAGTTTATATTATTTCTAAATTTTTCTGACTAAATAGTTTTAGAATTACTTTTCAATAAATGAAAGAATCTTCTACAAGGCAGTTTAATTTTGTATCAAATAGTTGAATTTTCAAGCCAAAAAAAAACGATTTTTCTCAAAAACAGTAAAATTTTCAACTAGAGCATATAATTTTCAATAAAAAAGCTAATTTAACAAATTTTTAAATTTTGTTTAAACCAAATATAATCAAATTGTCAACCTAGAAAGATGGACTTTCAACGAAAAATATAATAATTTATATTTCCTCAACAAAAATATTTCAATACAAAATGGAAAAGATTTCAGTTTAATTCACAAATTAGAATTTTCAGCAAAATACTAGATATTTAATAAACAAAAGAAAAAGATTTGTATTTAACAAAAAAAAAGAATTTTGAACTAAACAGTTTAATTTTCAACCAGTAAGTATAAACTTTTAACAAAACAGTTGAGTTTGCAGCAAAATAATTCAGTTTTGAACCAAATAATAGAATTTTTAACCAAAAAATATTTAAAAAATGAACTGTAAACCAAAAACAGTAGGATTTTCTGATTGGCTTCTAATAAAGGGAATAGACTGTGAAGCTTGCGATAAATAAATAGGAATATAGATCATTTATACTAAAGAATAAAATTTTAAATAAACATTGAAGTTCATTTATAATGCTTGAAAAATGTGACACTATTTTTTTTTATTTCTAAGGTGAGTCCGAAGCGTTCTATTATGTAGAAATATAAATTCTTCTCTTTTGAGAAGTTTTCTAAAAGTTTTACTAAGCAAACAAATTTGTTTCAGACTCTCATTATGCCATATATTGCAATGCTAATTGCCCGTCTTTTCTTCCCCGGCAGTCGCCCGGAACCTCAAGAATCAAAGCTTCTAGTTGCTGCATTGATTTTGTGCAATATCAACCCGAAACTTGTTCAAACATTCACGAGATTCGTGGCAATGTTCCGGAAAATCAGTAGAGGGTTTTCACTATACATATTTACGTTCGTCATGATTCGCTGGGTGTTCTCGCAATTTTGGATCGATCTTGACCTTATGCCAGTTACAACTTCATTCTCAGAAGCTGAGTTCAATCGAGAAGGTTATGATTCTGTAAATTAATCGTGAGGAACTGAATCGTTTGCCTATATATTGTACAATATAATTCTTCTATGCAAATACAATTGATACAAAATTAGAATATCATCGTTTTTTTTTTATTCAGAGGTTTAAACGTGCTAATTATAAGTAAACCTGGAAATCAGGCCAAAGTCAGGGATTTAAACAAAAAATCTGGCAAAAGTCGGGGACTTTCAAGGATAATGAATTTCATTTTTTTTTAATTTTAGTTTCAAATTGTCTTATTCCGTTTAGAGAAGGTAAAAATGTTAAAAGGTTATGATTTTGGAATTTGAATATCATTGTTCAGGGAAAATTATTATTCAGGATAGGCCGTTTTATTCACATGATTTTCTCCATTTGAAGTAATAAAAACTGAGCTGTAAAATTAAATTAAATTGTTAAATTTTACGCAATTATAAGCCAGAAATATTAATAATTGAACGATTAGATTTTTGTTATAAACTGAAAGCTTGTTAAATTAAAAGCTAAATTATTTTTATTTTAAAAATCTTGAAAATTTTATAATAACATCGATGCATTTACATGTTATTTTACATTTTTCAAATTTTTAATTATTTTCGAAATTTTTAAAGAGTTTCTAAACCTCTTTTAAAATGATTCGAATTATTCCTAAACTGTTTACTACCATTTTTTTTGCATTCTGCAAAATATAAATAATTCTTTAAGATCTTCCAGATTCATTTTTGACAATTTTGGAAATCTTTTTTAATTTTTTTAAATATTCTCTCAACATTAATTTTTCAAAATGAAGTCATTTACAATTTTTATAGGAATCTTGTGAAAATATTTTTGATTCTTTGGAAGCCTTTCACTATTCTTGTAAAGCTTCTATATTTTTTGCTCAATATCTGCAAAAATCTATATGTTGTTTTAAATTAAGCCATGGATTATTTGCACTGAACTTTTTGTATAAATAGCCGGACTTTGTCGATACACGTAGACACTTCATTTAAATTATTTCAAATTTTAAATGAATTAAAGTAGATATCTCTTAAGCGCACTCAATTTTTTCCTAGGAATAATAAGTGTTCAGTATTTATTATACATCATTTTCAAATTTTAGAAAAAACAATTTTTTTAATTTAATAAAAGTCCTTAATTGTGAATATATTATTTTGAAGCTTTTGTTTAATTGAAAAAAGTTTATAAAGTTTCAATGGGGCGTGTGAAATTGTTTAGCTACTTAGACTTTCCAATTAGAGCAGTTTATTTTCTAGCGTTAAAACCTGAAAATTCTTAAATTCTAAAAAAATTCCGAATCTTGTTGTAAAAGCATATATTATTGTCTTGTTAATCCTTAATGTACAGTTCAATTTTAAAAAAGCATTCTAATTTATATTCAAAGTTCATAAGCTAAAATGTTTTTCTATCCAAAATTGTAGATTTCATAAGCGTTTAATTTTTTATTTTTCAAGTCTTCAAAACTGCATTTTAAAATTCTTTAAATAAAAAATATATGCTTAAAAATGAATATCTAAAACAGAGAATTTTGAAGTGAAAGATTTTTGAATTACGCATTGTAAACTGAATGATATCATAGTAGAAAAAGATAACAATTCAACTGATTAATTAAAAAAAAAACATTCTTAAAATCAAACTTTGACAGATTTTTTGTCTAAAAATTTGTAAAATTCCCAGTTTTCCGCTCCAACAGTCACACTGAAATTAGGGAATATTACAAATTAAATTTTTCGGCCACCCTGATATAATATTCTTGTGAGTTATTATTATTAATATATATATAATAGTTATTATTTTTCTTATATTTATGTTTTTTTGTAGTTGATTCCTCCAGGAAATTACATTTTTAGTTAAAAATTGTATTATTTAGTTGAAAATTCGAATATTTATGTTAAAAATTCAACTATTCTCTTCAAAATTCATCTCTTCTGGTTGGAAAATTAACTACTTGGTTGAAAATTGAACTACTTTTTGATGAACTCGCTTTTTTGTTGGAAGATTTATCATTTTATTTAAACTGAAAATGTAATTATTCTATTTGAAAAATTGGTCATTTAATTTAAAATCCAATAGTTGGCGTAAAGTTAAACTAATTTGTTTAATTTTTTTATATCTTTAGTTGAAAATTCTTTTTTTGCTGTTGTCAAGAATTAATTTTGTAACAGAAAATTGATCATTTCCATTTTATTTTGAAAATTGACCTATTTTAGTAGAAAATGCATATTTTTTTGGTAGAAAACTAGTTTTTAAGAAAATTCTTTTAATATTTCATCCCGGTTGGTCAACTATTTGTTTTCAAAATTCACTTCTTTTGGAAGAAATGTCATCTCTTTTGTTGAATATTCATTTTTGTATCTTAAAATTTATCTATTCCAGTGAAAGATGCATAAATTTAGTGGAGAATTCATCTATTTGGTTATAAGTTTAAGTATTTTTTGAAAGTTGATCTTTTTATTTGCAAATTTAACTACTTGAGTAAAAGTTGAACTAGTTTGTTCAAAATTGATTTTTGTGGTTGAAATTTTAACTATTTTTCTGAAAATTTGTTTCTTTTTTGTTAAAAATTATTTTTTTGAACTAGTCTTTTCGTTTTGAAAACAGAACTTTCGGTTAAAAATGCAACTGTTTTTCAGAAAATTCACCTTTTGGCATTAAAGTGTACTAAAAATAAAAAATTTCCCCTTTTGGTTACAAACTGATATTTTTTAGTTGAAATTTTGTTGTTGAAATATTAACTATAAAATTTGTTGTTGAAAGATCCTCTTTTTGTTCAAAATTCATCTTTTGCGGGTTACAAATTCAAATATCTTCTAAAAACCCATTTTTTGTCTGGAAAATTGAACTATTTAATTGAAACTGCAACTTTCTTGTGATGACGTTTTTTGTAATCTTTTTAAAATCTTAAATTATTTTTGTTTTAAAATTCTACTATTTGCTTGAAAATTGATCTTTCCAAGTAGAAAATTCACACGTTTGGTTAAAAATTCAACTATTTTATTGAAAATTCGTCTTTTTTGGTCGAGAATTAAACTGATCGTCTATTCGGACAGAAAATTCGCCGGTTTTAATTGAAAATACTTTTTTTTTTGAAAACTTTACTTTCTACTAAAAAATTCAATTTTTGGGTTGAAAATAGAATTGGTTTTCCATGAAGTTGAATCTTTTTTGTTTGAATATTCAACTAGGTAAAAAATTAAACTTTTTCGATCTTTTTTGGTTGAAAATTTGAAATTTTAATCTGAAATTTTATTTTTGTTTCTTGTATGAAAATTTATATTTAAAATTATTCCAATATAAAAATGATTTTAATTTTTAGAAAAAGCCTGATTAATTATTAGATTAGAATTTTTTTAATATATATTTTTAATTTTTTTGTGCTCACTTAAGTAAAAATTTAATTGAATCTTCAGAACATATACAAAATGGTGCTAATTTTACCCCGGACAAAGTCAATTCTCAATACAAAAAATATTCTTAACGAAAAATATTTTGAAGAATTATGACCATATTTTATAATATACTATTATTATTGGTCAAAAAAGGACTTTACAATTTTAATTTTCAGGACTTCTCCCAAAATAAGAATGCCAGCATCCATCTGAAATAAAATAAAAAATATTTTTCTGGTTTTATGAGAAAATGAATGCTATATTTAAATATATACATCATCTTATACAAAGATAAGCTTCAGTTAGAAAAGATCAGTTAACTGGATAAAATTCAGTTCAGTTTTGATACATCATTTCCTTTTACACATAATCCACTCATAAAGTATGACATAGTTTATACTATTTGAAAAACTTCTGACAATTTGCAAAACTCTTTTGATCATCCAATACATTCAAACATATGACTCACTATTTTAATCGAGTATGAATCCATCTGACGAAGAAAAAAAATCCACTAAGTACGAAAAAAAGAAAAGTTTCGTTATTAAAAAACCTGACTATCAGTCATCGTTTTCGAATCATTGGGCTTGCTTCTCTTTAAATTCTTTGTGAAGTTTCCTAAGGGCCTTTTGTCCAAGGACGTCCAGATTTCCTTGTTCAATCATTTTTTCCTCCCAGATTTTCAAATCTTTTCGGTACTGCGCCATATTTTTCGCGTATTCCACGTGGTATTTTCTCTGCTCTTCAGCCGGTAATGATTTCCAGACTACCCCAAGTGCTTTCATCTTTTCCTGCAGCACAAATTTAAAATAATATTAGATTATAGGCCCTCTCTAAGACCTCCCTTCTCCTCTTTAACAAACTGCCAAAAAATATTTCTACCCCACCCCCTCTCACTGTACGTAATTTTTAGTTTTCAGAAGTGTTAATATTCAAAATTTAAGGAATTTAAATCAGATAAAAATCTAACAAACAAATTTGAACCACCATAAAATGTTCCCATTGCAACCTGAAAAAAATTTCTCCTTATTTTTGTCCAGAAAGGAAGGGAAATTTTCTTTTCTTTTTTAGGAGAAATTTTTTTCAGATTGCAATTGGAACATCTTATGGTGGTTGTCCAAATTTAGTCATTAGATTCTTGTGTTTATTTTCAAGAATTCTGCATATTACAGTAATATTCAAATAACAGACTTTTAATCTTGTAATATTTATAACATAGACTCTTTAATAAACGTAATAAAATAGTATTTCGGATAAAAATTACAATTTTTCAAATTTATTAATTTATTTTAAATAAAAACTGTCTTTTCTACTATAAAATATGATTATTTAACATAATGGTTGAATATTCAACCGAAAAGGATAAATTCCTAACAAAAAAGTGTCAGAGGTTATATATCAATCGAAAAAGATGTTATACACAAGAAAATGAATTTTAAAACTACGAACACGAATTGTCAACAAATAAAGATTGATCAATCATAAAAATGTAAAATTTACATTTTCAGTTTAACTTTTACAAAAACAAAATTTTCAAAAACTAGTTGAATTTTTTGTTAAAAAAGATTTCAGATAACGTTTCACGATGAAAATATGAATTTTTAAACAAGTAATGTTGACTTCTCTACCAAATAGTTGAATTTTTACCCAAAAAATATGAAATTTCTTTTAAAACAGATGAATTTTTATTTACATAAAAAAATAAAATATTTGAATTTTCATCCACAAAAGATTCGATTTGACTTTTCAAGATTGAAATATAAATTAAAAAAAAAACAAGTTTCTACAAAAAAATGGAATATTCCATAAAAAAATGAATTTATTTCGACCAAAAAGAAGAAATTTTTAATAAAATAGTTGAATTCTCTACCAAATACTTGCATTTTTATCCAAGAAAGATTAAAATTGTATGAAAAGAGATGAATTTTAATAAAAAACGACCAACCTTTTTTTTAAGTAGAAATTTTATTTTTAAACACCCATATAAATTTTTAACAACAAGTAAATTTTGAAACAAAGACTGTGACTTTTCAACAAAATTGATGAATTTTCAACCAAATATTTTTATTTTTATTTAAGAAAGATGTCATTTCTGCTCAAACTTTTAAAAAAATGAAGTTGCAACCGAGCAGTTACATTTTTATTTAAGGAGCATGAAATTTCTTCAAAAATAGATAAATTTAAAAAAACTTCAAATAAATTTTGTATTCAAAGAAGTATCCAGTTTCCTTTAAACGTCAAAATAAGAATTGTAAACAATAAATTAATTTGCAGCTAAACAGTCTGTATAAATTTTTAATAAGTCAAAGAAAAATGAAAATTCTACTAAAGCAAGTAAATTAAAAAAAAAAAGAGTCTAATTTTCATCCAACAAAAATACGAATTTTAAAGAGAAACTCAATTTTCTACGAAGTAAAAATTTTATATCAAAAAGACAAATTTCCAACAAGAAAAGAAAGTGTCTATCCAAAAAAGACCAGTTGACACATTAAAAACAAAATATGAATTTTAAACAAAAGGTTAATGCTTGAAGCATTTGAATTTGCATCCAAAAAGAATATATTTTCAAGAAAATTGTTAAATTATGAAAAAAAAAAATTTGTAATTAAAAACATAAGCTGTAGGAGAAAGTTTTTGCAAATTTGCAACAAAAAGTACATGGGTGAAGGACCCCCACCCCCCTTGAACTGTTACGTAATTTAAGAATGGTCCCATATTTAGAAACCCTCTTCTGGAAAAGATATTACAATGCTATAATTTGAAATGAGCAAATTATTGATTTTTAAAGCTATTCAGTCAAACCTAAATAATTACTAACTGATTTGCAATACTAACATTATGAGTTCCACTCTCCGTGTTACCATGCATTCTTTCGCTAAAGTACAAACTGTAGGCACTACATGGCTTTTTAGGTTTCTGAAGTTCTTCTCTTCTCTGGAAAAAAGAAAAATAATCGCAGGATATTAAAATATGAAATTTATGGTAAGACCGAATGCATTTCGAATCACGCAAGTTCTACACTTCAAATCGCAGAATCTCTAAATTATTAAATATATATTTAAAATTTTTTTTAATTTGCCGACACTTCTTACGATTATTTCAGAAATTCTAACTTTTTTCGCATTATAGTGAATTTTATTGGCCTATTTCGAAATTCATAGGAAAATTTGAAAAAAAGTTCAAAATTAACAAAATGGTAGTGATTTGTTTAAAGATAGGAAAAGTCGATTTTCACAAAGAAAACCTTATTTATATTTTTGTTCCATTTTTTGTAAAATTGTTCCATTCATAAGAAAGACATTTGGTGACTCTTATACGGACTAAAAAAATTTTTGTGGCGGGAATTTTTTTTAATGGAATTTTTACATTTTTCTCGGAAGCAAAGGTACAACAAAATTACGACCAAACTTTCCACACTTGAAAAAGTTTCACAAAAAAGAATACTTATTGCTCTTTTTTTGTCTTCTTGTCATCTTGACGCGTTTAAGAGAAAAAATAGAAAATTATATTTTCAAGAAAGAATTCTCCCGATCTCAAAAATAATTTAAGCCACATAAAACTGATGGGACACCTTTCTTAAAAAAAAGGCTGAACTCAAGAAGGTGTAAATAAAAAAGTGTGTTTATTTAAAATGTTATTCTTTAATTAATAAATTATCCATATTCCTATTTATTTATTGGAGGTTTTAGAGTCTTTTTCCTATCCCTCTTTTTTCTCGTTTTTCACTTGAATGGACTGAATTATGAGAACTAAATAAAAAATCAAACTATTTTTTGATGAAAATTCATTAATTTCGGTTGACAAGTGCACTATTAAATTATTGGATAATAAATCACCTTTTTGTTTAAAAAAATTATTATTTGGTTCTAAATAGAATTATTTTCTTAATACTTTAATAATTTAGTTAACAAACTAATAAATTATTTGAAAATTGAATAATGTTAAAGTCTTACTTTTTGGTTTGAAAATTCATCTTTTTCTGTAGACATTTCACATTTTTTGGTAAAAAATGCAATTGTCTGGTTAAAAATTAATCTGTTTCGGTTAAAAACTAACTTTTTTCGTTACAAATTGAATCTGATTCGTAGAAAAATCGTATTTTACGGACGAAAATCTAAAAATTTGGTAGTGAATTAATCTATTTTCTCGAAAGTAAATGTATTTTGTAGAAAATTCGTATTTTCTGCTTTAGAATTCAATAATTTTGTAGCAAATTTAATTACACATTTGGTTGAAAGTATATTTGCTTTGTTTGTAAATTCGTCTTTTTTTAGTATATTAATTATGTTACGTAAAAAATGCAACTGTTTGGTTGAAAATTAATACAAATTTTTTGTTTGTGAATCAAACTTTCTTTATTTTTGTATTAAAATATTTTTGGTTGAGAAACTATTATACTTTTCGTTAAAAATGCATCTTTTTACGCGAAAAATTCATGCCCTTGTTTGAAGGTTGAACTATTTTCTTCAAAGTTCATTTTTTGGTTTAAAGATTCACATTTTTAGCTCAAATTCATTTCAAAAAATAAAAAGTTAATTTTTTAAACTGAAAATATAACTATTTTAATGAAAATTCAACTGACTAGGTGAAAACCTAATTTTATTGTTGAAAATTCATATCCTCAAGTTTAAAATTAAACTGTTTTGTAGAAAATACGTCTTTATGAAATTAAATTGAACAGTTATGTAAAAAAATGAAACTTGCTGATACAAAATTAAACGGTTCTGTAGAAAATTTGATTTTTTAAATTGAAAATTAATTCTCTTTTAGAAAACTTTAACCACCCGATTTTTGCTTAAAAATTAATCGTTTTTGGTTTAAAACTATCTATTTTATTTATTTATAATAGTAGGATTTTGCATAATAGCCAACAAATTTAAAAATATTTGTCAAGGAAAAGTAAAAAAATATTAGCATTAGCGGACAATTGTGAGAAAATATATTGTCTTTAGTGACAATAGTATAGTAAGACCGAGACCTCTATTTTCAATCAAATCTCTGCCATTTTGTTAATTTTGTTCATGGTTTGCGACGAATTTTGTAAAAGGCCAGTAAAACTCACCGGAATTCAAAAAGAAAGTTTAAATATCTGAATTCGGTCAGTCTGTAAAAGTTTATATACAATATTAATGTCTTTTTTAAATAGATGTCAAAATTTAAATACTCGTAAGGAGCCGTGCATAAATTACGTGATCTTTTGTGGAAATTTAATGATTTTTTCGACTCGAATATTCCAGAATCTGGTAAAAAATTAAATTGTTTGGTCGATAGTTGCAACTTCTATGTTGAAACTTCATTTCTTTGGTTGAAAATTCAACGATTTTGTTTGAAAATTCTCTTAGTTTTTGGTTAAAATTTTATTATTTTTAGTAGAAAATTCATGTAGATATTTTTTAAAGACCAATTTGTTTTGAAAATTCATCTTTTTAGGTTCAAAGTTAATTTTGTGCACTAACAATTTAACTACTTGGCTGAAAATTCAACTTTTTAATTGGAAAGTCATGTATTTTGTTGGAAATTCATATTTCGAATAAAAATATAACTTCCATTTTTGGTTACAATTTCATTTTTTCAAATTTAAAAATTCAACTATTTGATTGAAACTTTCTGTAATTTGTGAAAAAATCTCTCTTTTTTCGTAGAAAATTAATCTTCTTGGTTGAAAATCCAACTTTTTTGTAGAAAGCTCATATTTTTGGCTTGGAAATTCAACCTCTGGGATGAAAAAATATTCTTGATCAAAATTTCCACTTTTGTTGAAAATGCGTCATTTTAATTTGGAAATTTATCAGTTTTGGTAGAAATTTTATCTCTTTTTTTGCTGTTCAAAATGCAACTTCTTGATTGAAAATGAATCTGCTTTGGTTGATGCTTAAAATTTGTCCTTTTTGTGCCAACTCAACTGTTTTTTATTTAAAATGAAAATCTTTTGTTGAATTAGCCCTAAATTCCCGATAACAATTAGTCGAAAAAAATGACCTAAAATTAAAGTTTCAGAAAATAACTGTACGTAATTTAGGCATAGCCCCTAATTTTGTGAACATTTTTCTCTCAAATAATAAAAAACGTGTCACCTAATTGCAACACAAAAAAAAAACAATTTCCTCGCTGAGAGATTGTAGAACGTGAAGTGTAGAACCTACCTGATCTGAAACGAATTTCAATTTAAGTTATTTAATTTGATTTACTAACATTACGACGTATTTTGAGTTTCTTAGTAATCTTTTTCTTATCTTCGGCTTTTTCAATCATTGCACGCTGCTCAGGGGTGAGGCTGTTTTTATACTTGGCAAGTAGTTTTTTATATTCTTTAAATGCTTCCGCAGATTTTTTCTGCAAAATCTCCTTTTTCTGAGGATCATATGTCTCCCATTCTTTCCCCAATACAGTGATCAATTCTTTTTGGGTCATTTGTGGATTCTCGGCCCTTATTTTGGGAATAGCCTCTTCTTTATACATGAAGAAAGCTACAAGTGGTTTTTTTGGTGGTGCCTGAAGTCCAAGTTTTTCGAATTCCTTCCCTGTTAAAAACGCACATTGTTGGTAACAAGGCAGTTGACTTCTGAAAAGATTTCATTCACTTGATTTATATGAAATTTAAATTTTACCTTCTGAAAAATTAATATCGGTAATAGATTCTTACAGCCGCTGTTTTCTCAGGGGTTTTAGATTTAAACTTTACTTATAAAATTGGAAGTTTCGAGAAATCACTGGAGTTCATCGAAATTATGTACAAATTCCATATTTTCAACTGAAATTTTGGTACTCTAAGCCGGACTTGGTCTAGAAAAATGTCCGGGTTTCTTGGTTCCTCGATGAAATATCAATTACGTAATTTCAAATGACAACAAAGGTCAATTTAGGGGAAAACTTGGGATTAAATTTGTCAAGCAAAATATGCTTACTGGTTTGATTGATTACTTTTAATACTAAACATTGCTCACGTTCAAATATAACTTCCAAAAATAATAAACTACAAATTATATCGAAAGTAATCATTTTCTCCTGTTAAAAAACGTTATAAATTCGAAACACTTAAAATCCTCCGAAGTCCAAA
>JAWWLR010000166.1:8782074-8794356 GCA_035041075.1 Acraspis erinacei | reverse complement strand
GAGAAGATTCAGGACATGTTCAACTACACATTTCTTAACCTTAGAAAAAAGTTTAGATTTCGTTTTATGCTTTTTTCTTCATAGAAGAGCGTTCAGAACGAATTTTTTCCGTTTTCCCATAAGAGTCCATGTTGAATTAAAATCACGATATTTCCATAAATACGTAGGCTCGCGCCTTGAAACTTCGTGAGGATATTCATTATGCTTTGTATTTTTAATTTTTGATGGAAAGACAATTTTTTTAGATTTCGTTTTATGGCGGACGTACATCCTTAAGGTTTTGAGAGGTTTCAAGACAATACAATCATTTTCTTAAGAGTCATGGCAAATTTTTAAATCATTTTTTATTTAAATAATAATTCTAACAGACTATTTAAAATAGATTTTAAAACCATTCTTGATGCATAAATAAAAATTGAACAATTATTAATTTGTAAGGACCTAAAATAAAAATAATTTTACTTCTAATTTAAAAAGTGTTCTGTTAAAAAAATGTAATCTCTAAATTTTTTTAATGTCTCTCACTAAAAATTGCTGATTTATATATATATATATATATATTTGAAATCTTTGAATTGTACAATTTACCAAAGTTTAACCATTATTTATTGATTGAGCGCTTAAATTCAGAAATTTATAGTTTTTATTATTTCAATTGAAAAAAATGGTAGCCTCAAGAGTTCGAAACTTTTTTTGTAAACCTGAAAAAACGGGAAAACACCGAAAAAAATTTGTTTGGTTAAAACGACCACCCTGAATTCATAATAAGAAAGTATTATATTATTAATTATTTCATTTTATTCATAATTGTTCATTTTAATAAGTATTCATAACTGAGGATTTATATATTTAAATCATTTATAATTTTGAAATAATGGTATAGGAATAACGATTCTATATAATTTAGAACAATTATAAACTTTTGAATTCGAACAATTTTTCAATAAAAACACATAATAAATTGAATGGTGAAATAATAGAATTGAATAATTGAAATAATAGAATGGTGATCAAAATATTTAATTTTAACGTCATTCAGCTGTTAGTGTCCGTGAAGAGTTTAGAATGATAAATTACTGTTACGCTTATTATTACTAAAAAAAAATATTTCCGGTCAAAGTTCATAAAAAGTTTCAATTTTTTTATTCTTTTATGCTTTTTCCATGTACTGAAATATAAATGCTAGCCGCTTTTGAAACACTTTTCAAAGAAAAATTTGCTAGAATCAATCATGATAATTTTGGTATACTTATCACTGTGTTATAATGAGTAGTGATGGTAGTAGTAGTGGACAAATTTTTGTTTGGAAACTGTATCAAAAGTAGATTTTATCTCAAAGTAAAAATCAGATTAGCTTTTTTCGTGCAAAAAACCTCACAATACATCCTTTTAGTTGAGAATAATTTTTTTTTATATTTAACTTTTTTACGGAACTTTAATTTTTCCGTTTATGGTTGAAAATTGATATTTTTTAGTTAAAAATTCCAGTAATTGTTTGAAACATAATGTATTTTGTTGAAAGTTTGTCTGTTTTTGTTTGTTTGTTGAAATATCAACTATTGCATTTTTTCAGAATTTATCTGTTTGTTGAAAAAGCAAAGACCATTTGGTTAAAAATTTGTGTTTATGTGTAGAAAATTGAAGTATTTTGTTAAAAATTGATATTTTTGGTTAAAAATGTATCCTTTAGAGTTACCTTTTTTTGGTTGAGATAAATAAATTTTGAAAGTTACAAATTTGATTATTTTATTCCGTTTATATAATAATAATGGTCAGAGAATCTGAGAAATTGATCAGGAAAAAGTGTCTATTGTTTCGAAATAAGATCTTGTTTTTTCTGGGGTGTTAATTGAAATTTTTAAATCATTTTTTGAATAATTTATGCAACTTTAATCCTGTGCAGAGACCGTACACATCGGCAGCTCCGTATACGCACGCCTACAATCACGGATGGTCTCCGCCAACTCAATCCAACGAATCCACGAATGGATATTTCTTGGAGCGCAGTAACAGCGCAAAGAAGACGCTGGAAAGAGCCTTCGAACTTTGCCCCGAAGAAGAGCAAGAAGTCGAGGAGCCAAGTGAGGAACGGGGCGAGGAAGATGTGGAGGAAGGCGAAGCAGAAGCCTTGCAAAAGATTCAATTCTTTCAAATGAAGTCTCAAATGAAGCCGCGAAGGGCGGGCAAATCGATAGAAACGTGAGTTGATTATTACTTTACATTTTATATTTAAAAATAGAATTTGGATATTTTTTTTAATCCTGCGTGAATCGAATTATTTACCATGTTGGACATTGTGATTTTGCAACTCATTTGTCTAATACGGGGAAATGACACTGAATTTATTTTTCTAATGTTTAGCAGAAAAGCTTGCCAAATCAATTTAAATGCCAACATTAAATTAACAAAATTTGCAAGAGATTTCTAAAATTAACGTCCTAATTGATGCCCAGAAACTGAAAAAAATGTTTATAGTAAACTCGCGAAACTGCATGCTAGGCCGAGAAAACAAAATTTGTGTATTTTGATTTTGGTTGGCAAAAATATTTTTCTCTATATCAAAGTGAGTGTTCATGATTTTTTTTAAAGATTTTTAAAACGATATCTTTAGTTAGCAGAAACTTTTTGAATTTTGAAACATTGAAGACAGTGATTTTTTATATATTTCAATGTTTCAATTTCATCGAATTAGTTTTCACTGTACGAATTCATTTATTTTAATGTAACAAACGATTCTCAAAAACTTTTAGTGTAAAAAAAAATTCGGGTGATAAATTTAGTTACGTAGAATATAATTTTTATTTGAAAATCGAAGTTTAGAATATAATAAAAAATGGTACAAAATCATAATTTTCTTTAAATACCCTTTTCAGGATATTATTTCAAAAACTTTGGCATTTAAAAAAAAAAAAATTAATAAAGATTTTTAAAGTTTTTAAAGGATTTGAAATATTTTAAGTTATTTTAAAAGATTCAGAAGAAATTTTTGATTGATTTCAGTAATTTAATGAGGCTTTAAAAGATTTGAAATATTTTAGAAATGTTTGAAAGTTTTCCAGTAATTTTATATTTATTTCAATAGTTTCAATTAGTTTCAAATAATTTCAAATAGTTTAAATTCAATGAATTCTTAAAAAATTTTTTGTTCAATTCATCTTGAAGTCTTTTAAGCTCATCTTAAATTCGTAGCCATTTCATCAAATTCTTTTTGAAGCTCTTTTAATTTTTCGAAACCCATTTCAAACTTACTTAATTTCATGAATTTGTTTACATTCACTCAAATTTTACTGCAATTAATGGAGTTTTTTCGATTTTTAAAACTATTTCCAAAACATTTGAATTCTTTTAAATCGGTTTGCAGTCTTTAGTCATTTTTTGTTTAAATTATCTGCAATTCTCTTGAATTGTTTTAAATCGTTTGAATTATACTAAATTGAATCAATTCAACTTAATTTATTGAATTTTCTTTAAATTTTGAAAAGTTTATTGAATTGAGCCTGAAGTATTTTAACAACACCTAGAATTCTTAGTTATTTCATCATATTCTTTGGAATTCCCTTGAATATTTCTAAGTCATGGAATTCAATGATGTTTTTAATTAAAAATTTTTTTTTCAATTCATTCTAACTTTTTAGAATACACCCTGAATTGTTATGAATTTTAGCGAAATTCGTTTCGTTTAGCTTAAATTCCTCTAAATTCTTTCGAATTTTATGGAAATCAATGGAATTTTTTACATTTAAATAATTTTTTCCGATTAATTTGAATTTAACTTAAGTTGCTTTGAAATCTTATGAATTTGTCCTACATTTTTTACCTTTTGAACGTGAAAAAAGTACCCTTAGGTCCCTATATTTTATTTCATAGAGACTGTGAGGCCTTCAAATCTGTTTTTTTGTTTGTTTTAAATCAAAATAAATTGAAGTATAATATCACATTGAAATAAATCGAAAAAATCATTATTATCAAAGTTGAAAACTTCAAAAAGTTTCTGATATCTGAAGAAGTCGTTTTAAAAATCGGAAAGAATCGGAAAACCTAATTTTTATTCGAGGAAGATTCCAGTTAATTTTTCAATATCAAAAGATGAATGTTCAACAAAAAATAAGTTTCTACAAAAAGAATTGAATTTACAATCCAAAAAGACGAATTTTTTCTACCAAAAAGGATGATTTTTCAACGAAATAGTTGAATTCTCGACCAAATAATTCCAGTTTTATCGAAGAAAAATGAAATTTGTGCTACAACAGAGACAAGAGTCGTTTTTCAAGTTGCACGTTCATCCAGAAAATATTTCAGTTCATTTTTTAACAATAAACTATCAATTTTCAACAAAAAATATATTTTCTACGAAATAATTAAATTCTCAACAAAACAGTAGAATTTTCAGCCCAAAAGTATCGCTTTTCAACAAAATTGTTGAATTTTCGAGCTAATAGTTGTATTTTTATCCAAGAAAGATGTAATTTCTGCTAAAACAGGTAAATTTTAAAATCAAAAAGATAATTATTCAAAATAGAGTTGATTTTTCATATGTAGCACTTGCAATTTTATTTAATAAAGATTAAATTTCTTCTGAAACAGATAAATTAAAAAAAAACTTTAAAATGTAGTTAAATTTTCATCCCCAGAAAATTGCAGTTCACTGACCAACACCCAAATAAGAATTGTAAATAATAAGTTAATTTCCTGCTAAATAGGCGAATTTTTAACCACAAGATTGTTATATTCTCAACAAAACAATTGAATTTTTGCAGAAGAAAATTAAAAATTCTACTAAAACAGGTGAAATTTCAAATCGAAAATATAAATTTTCAAAAAAAGAGTTAAATTTTCATCTAAAAAGATTTCAGTTGACTTTTCAACACAAAAATCCGAATTTTAAATGAAGAGCCAATTTTCTGGGAAATAGTTCAATTTTCAACAAAGCAGTTGCATTTTTATTCAAGAAAGATGCAATATTTCGACTAAGAGAGATGAATTTTTAAATCTAAAAGACAAACTTTTAGAAAAAAATTGTTTTAATCGAAAAAATATTTCAGTTGACTTCAGCATCAATATATGAATTTTAAACAAAAAGTTAATGTTCTATGAACATGATTTGCAAAAATTACGTACACGAGTGAAGGACCACCTTCTGCTACGTAATTTGAGTGTGGTCCCTAAACGATTGTCTTTAATTTATCAGTTTATTAATCGGGTTATGAAAATACACCATTTCAACCTTTTTTTTCTCTCCTGTTTATTTGCAGAGAAAAATCTCAAGCGGAAGTTGTTGGCCCGGAAATGCAGGAGAACCAGCAGCAACCGCAACCAGGGCCTTCGCCGATTCACACCTCATACATAATTTCGCATCCGGTTGAGGGACTGCAAAACTGCGACTCTACACAGTGGGAAAGAACAAGTTCCTACGACTGAACTCGTTCTTTGGAAAAAGAAAGAAGAAAAAACAACAAAATCCCATCAATCGGTCATCTTCCCGATGGACGGACGCTATGGTAACGTATCGCATTGTGCTGTGCAGCAATCACTTGTGTCATGCGACGCCGCGAAAAAAAATTCGCGAGAGCGAATTGTGACAATGGCGGTTGAGCAAAGTTGTATAAATGTATAGCGAATAGTGTTATCGGGTAACCCGTCTCCGCCGAGTTGGATGGACTAACCAAGCACGACTCTCCGTATACCTATGTAAATGTGAACATACTGTTATTAATAAACACTTGAATAGATTTTCTAAATATCTTGAAAACCAGGCTAAAGTGAACGAAGTTTATTGGCCCATAAAGAAAGCACTGCTTTGTTGCCGTAGCACTCGAGTAACTTCTTATCGTACGATCTTCTAACCGAAAAACTATAAAGTAAAATGAACAAAAGAAACAAAACAAAAGAAAAAAAAATTATGAAAAAAACACCGACGACAATTTTGTACTTAATCTGAGGCGATAGGGCGAAAGGTCAGTTCGAATTTTCCTTCGGCAATGGCATTTCTTGGACTAAATTTTCACCTTTTTTATTATTATTATTATAATCTTTTTTTTAAACGTCGAATCGAATCAAGTCGCGGCGCGAGATTGGGCAGAACTTGTTGAGAATTTAAATTTTATGCAGTAACAAGAAACGGCAGGACAGTCGGAAGAGTAATAATTTGTATCGTTTTTTGCGAGAAATGGGATGTTGTTACCGGAGCTGTGGTCCGTTTGCCATTGGATTTCAGTCCGATTCGGAGATGATGAAAGTGACCCAACAGCTTTCGACTGTCGCGCATCGACCATAGCTCTGATTTAATTTATAACGTGTGTTATATATAGATATTATATAAATATAATTCTATAAGGAATATCAAGAAACGAAGTCATGTAATATTTAAAAGGCAAAGTGAAACGTATAGGAACAAATTTCGTGCTACTAAGGAAATCATCTCGAAGCACCAGGAAATCACACGAAGCAAATTAATAGCTGCTTAGAGGGATTCGGTATCGTGCGCCGATGCCCAAGCCTCATTTGGATATTCATGTACATACACAAACTGCTTTTTATATGTGATAAAGAAGAAGAAGAATAAGAAAAAAAACCGATTATTATATTATACGAGACGAGCTATTATATATCCTGGTTTTGTACACAGACAGTATAATGCTAAGTTTTTTTCTTTCGTTATGGAGAGAAACCGAGAGTGAGAGAGAAATTGGAGAGAAAGGCAGAGCGAGAGAGATTTATAGTTGACATTTATTTAATATTTAAAAAAAAAGAAAGAAACGTGGATGAACGAAAAATCGTCCCTGTGTCATGATACTAGTGTCATTTTCTTATGCCTTAGCAAATAGTGCGGTTAATGTTATTAAGACACGACGAAGCTTTCACGCCCTGATAAAATATAAAAAAAAAACTGTCTTACTTTTGTTGGTGAGAGTGATAAATACATACAATGTTTTTTTCTGAAAGGAATGCCAGATCGAAAGGAATTTTACAAGCCCGGCAAATTAGCAGAAGCGACGAGAGTGAATTTTCCTCTTTGTTTTAGTGAAGGGATGATCAATTTTAAAGAGGCGCTTTTTCTCTTCATTTTGTTTTCTAACTGAGATTTCTGGGACGAGAAAAATCGAATACAGAATTTGAAACTGGAAAGTGACGAGCAATCGAAGGCAAATGAGTCAAGCCTATATACGCCCGACGTTCTCTTTTTTTCCTCCATTGACGAAAACTCTAGTCAATCTCCCGAGTAAGCTCATCCTGGTACAAAGTTTTGAAATAGACAAACGACTGTGGCTTCAATCTCAGCGACTCATTTGCCTTTTAAGGCAGCCGAAGTGCCATTAGCGACTTTCCAAAAATACGTCTTCTGGGTTACGAAAATTCGAGAGCAAACGGTGCGCGCAATTCTCAAACCTGGCAGCCAGTCATTATTTCTTTTTTTTAAATCAAGCATTGCAAAATTAGACAACTTCAGAATTAGATTCGAAATTGTGCAATTTTTAACGAGTTTGATTTAAATTTGCAGACTTTCATGAAATATTTCGTTAAATATAAACGTTCGGTATTGTATAAATTTAAATGTTCGATACGATATCAAAGAGGGTCTATTAAGAGAATCATATCCATGATTTTTTTTTCTATAAAAGTAATTACTGTGCACATTTTTGAAAATAGTATCTCGCTGACAGGCCTGCATTCATTACCAAAGCGTATTTTACAATTAAATGTACTACTTTGTACATCAAACGGAAGATTGTTCTGCGTTCTGTTTGTTTGTTTTTAAATAATTCGCTAGTCCTAGGCAGAGAAATTGACGATCATGCGAATACCGACCCGCTCGACCAATAGTAATTGCGACGATATTTCAGCGATTTTACGAAAATTCAAGTGAAATCGCCTTGGAGGGGGAAACGTGTGATTATTGTAAGAAATCAAACAAATAAATGATTCATGTAAATACATACAATGCGTGTTGTGCGAACGTTAAACGACCGAAAAATCTTTAAACATCAAGACACCACGAAAGCAAGCTCTTTCTTTCATATGATACCAGCAGCGATTCGTTTGCGAACGACTAGTCTTTTGTCTATAAACTTGATAATCGTCGGTAAACCGCCACAAGACTTTTATAATATTGACGCGAATCAGAAAAAGGGGGAGGATCAGAGAAAAAGTAAAAAAAAGGAAAGAACTCGAGGCTGATTGAATTTATTTCTATTAGTGCTTTTTTAATTCGAGATTTTGAGTTTGAATGCATGATTAAAACTTCAAATCGAGAATCTGGCAAGTCTCGTTAGGTCCACCCCAAACTCTTTTTGCTCTTATACATGTACCACGTAATCCCTCTGTAAATAATGAAATCTATATTTCCATACATTAATTGTATCGATCGCTTTACACTCGGATGAGAAGCCACCGTGCTGCGTGCTAAGGAGGAATATTATATTATTAATATATAAGTAATCTCGATTGCTGTCTACTCAAGTAGGTTTGGGAAATGTAATTTAAACGTTTTTTTTGTTGTTGCTGTTGTTGTTAACTTTATATAGAAAAAATTTGGAGGATTTTGAGAATTTAGTTTGAAATTGCAGAAAGTTTAAGTTTTCGGATTCAGATTTTAACTTGCAGAGCTTTTTTTAATTTACTATGAAAACTTCGTGTAAAAAGTCTCATGTTATCAAAAATCGGTGCCTTGTCATTTGTAAATTGAAAAACTTCCATGTTTAGGCTTACCAGTTTTATTGAATTTGAAATTTTTGTTTAGTGTTATACCTTAAAATTCAAAAACTTCGTTTATTTTTCTACTTTCGATGCCTTTAAAATGTTGATACTTTGAAATTAAGGGCATGTGATACTTGTCATATGAGCAATGAATTTTTCGCTGAAAATCTGGGAAATGGTAAGAGATACTGTAATAAAATGTTGTATTCCAAATTGAAAAACATTTGAGTTTTTAGTTTGAAATATTTAAATAATTCTTCTCAAAGCATAAATATTTTTAAATATTCGAATTAAAAGTATTGAGATTGTGTTTCTATACTTGGAAGTATTTAAACTTTGAAAATAGATAACATATATTTAAATTTCTATATTTTCAAGATGAAGTTTTCAAATTTGAAATACATATGATTGTAAAAGCTGTTGAATTTTAAATGTAATTATTATGTAAATGTATAAAGCGTTTTAAATCTTATATTTCCAAATTTCAGATCTTTTTCTTGTAAATTTATTATATCCAGTTTTATTGCTTCAAAAATCTTTATATTTTGCAGATATATTGATTCTAAGTGAATTTTTGATAAAACTCTGAATCCTTTTTCTACTTTCACAACTCTCTCTCCCTCTCGAGATTTTGTTTTCGATGCCATGAAATAAAAAGAAATATATTGAAATCGAAAAAAAATACATTTCCCAAAGCTACTTAAATTTGCCGTGCACTTTGCAAGGGAGAATTCTTAGACTATAAAGTATAAAGAACACATATTAAGACAATTTTGATCTTAAGAAGATCCTAGAGCGTTCCTAAGGCGACGATACGCGTGTAAGCGCAGAACTAGTAACGGACGAAAGAGTAGTAAAAAGGGATTAGCGTTTGGTTTGCGGTTTAAATAACTTTATATCGTTGTTACCATTGATCTTGATTCGATGCGATCAGAGAATAACATTTATTCTGTGCATATCCATCAATGAAGAGGTCGTCCACGTTTTGGTTATACATTTAAGCAGATTTTAGCACTGCGACGATCTTTTAGTAACCCGCCTTTCGTTCCACTAACTCTTAAATAATGAAAAAAAATAAAAATTATGAATAAATTAACAAGATTAAGACTGTTCTGATTTTAAATCAAAATTTTTAATTAAAAAACAATCAATTGTATATTTTTATAAAGTGATGATTCTAAATTGTAAAAGTTAATCGATTTTTATATCAAGAGATTAGTCTATTATTTAAATAAAAAAGAAAAAGAAGAAGAAAAGATAGACAATTTGGTTGAAGGAAAGGCGTGGAACTGAATTCCTTTTTCTCTGTTTTTTAAGGGTCCTATAATTTTTTATCAAGCCATACAAGGTATGACTGGTAAAATTTCGTTGAAGCATGTACTGCCGACGATTGGCGATATAATATTATTATAATAATTTAATTAGAGAGGAGTTTAAAGGGGGGAAAAAATGAGGAGGGAATTGCGCAGCGACGCGTGGCTTCCGCCCAGCAATCATCGTCCTTGTGTAGATTTTTTTCCCGTTAAAAAAAAAGTGAGTCTTAAGGGAACGTGTAAAAAAAACTATAATTACGTCATTTTTGTAACATTTGTTAATAGAGCGCATTTATGTACGCATTTTACTTTGCCTGGATAACCTCGTTAGGCCGGCCCTGCAACGCCTGGCGTTATTATTATTATTACTATTATTATTATTAATTATTAATTAACGCATACATCATATATATATTTGCATTCATTATTTGTCGATATGTTATTGATATCGTTCGCAGTTACTATTCTTCTACTATTTATCTACGACAGTTTATCATTGATTGACGAATGCAAGGGTCGCAGGTGTCGGCCAAAAGGTTTTATCTCCGGAATAAGTAAGCCTATTTATTTTGGAAACGAAACCTTATAGCGTTTGTGTATTATTTCTAACGAATGTAATAAAAATGTTAAATCAACGAACGATCTTTCAATGCACACTTTTACGTTTTTAAATAGCCTTAGAATTAGAAGCCTATATTCAGTCCAAGTTTGATTTCAAAAGTTTTAAAAATAATTAGTTGAATTGTTATTTTTTTCAATTATGACCTCATTCAGTCTAAAATGTTTTTGTGAGAAAGTGACTGTTTTAAAAAAGGTCTGCCACACAGTCACTTTTTTCAAATGTAAAGAGCACATTTGTCACTTTTTCATGCAATACAATTAATTCGTGGGTTAATCACTATTCATTTCAGATTTATACCTTTTTTTGAATTATCCTGCATTCTTTGAAATATTTCAGGGTATTTATAAAGATTCAGAGACATTTTTAATAGATTTCAATAATTTTAAAGAATTTTTAAGATTTTAGGGTATTTTGAAAACTTCTAAGCCTTTTTTCAGGAGCTTTTAATTTGAAGTGTTTTAGGGAATTTTAAAAGATTCCAAGGATTTTTTTGTTATTAATTTCATTAATTTGAAGTGATTTTAAAGGTTTTGAAATGTTATAGGACAAACATTTTTCTAGAATTTCTGAAGATATGGAACGATTTTATAGGGCTTATGAAGTTTTAAAATGTTTAAAAATATTTCACGGTATTTTCGAAGATTTCCGAGGAGTTCAATCATTTAAAGGGATTTTAAAACTCTCAATGTATTTCAATATATTTTCCATAATTTCAGAAAATATCATCATAGAATATTACGGAATTTTATAATATTATAATCCATTTTAAAGAATTTGTTCATTTTTTTAAAATTTGTAAACGTTTTAATTTAATTGAGGCTGAGGATCAATTGATGCAATGATTAAAGGGTTTGAAATATTTTAACGTATTTTTTCTCCCAAAATTCCGTGGCATTTTCAAGAGCTTTCAAAATTTCAGAGGAGTGTAAAGGATTTATAATAATTTGGAATATTATAAAAGATTACAAAGAAATGTTTTTATTGATTTCAGTAATTTAATGGGATTTAAAAGGATTTGAAGAAAAGAATTCGAAATATTTTAGGAAATTTTAAAAGGTTCCCAGAAATTTATTATTTATTTCAATAGCTTGAAGGCTTTTAAAGACTGAAATATTTTATGGTATTTTACAAGATTCCAAGGGATTTTAATATTTTAATCGATTTCAAAGAATTGTTCATCTGACATGAGGGATTTCGTAGGCTTTCGAAGATTTGAAGAGATTTTCCAATATTTTTTACAATTCATTTGTAATTCGCCCCGCATTCTTATTAATTTATCCTAAATCCTTTTAAATTCTTCTAAATTTTCACTCAATTCTACGCAATTCAGTTAATTGTTCCATGGTTTTTGAATTGCTTTTAATTCACTTGATTGCTTTTTAAATTCAGGTTCATTTTTTATGAGTTTTATCTAATGCTTCTCATTTCTCTAAATTCACTCAAAATTTATTGTAATCCATCAATTTTTTTCGATTATCAAAATTGTTATGACCATGAAACTTTGACCCTTTCCATTTGGAAGGCTCTGTATATACTGAAAAATGTACAGCTACCGTATTTGAGAATTTTAGTGGCATATATGCATTTGTAGGTCATTAGAAGTTCACCTTTTTGTGTTGAAAAACAATCAATTGTTGAACAATTTTTTAACCC
>JAWWLR010000166.1:8682788-8694304 GCA_035041075.1 Acraspis erinacei | reverse complement strand
GCACTAGGCTTTCTCATTAAGACAAAACGGCAAACATAACACATTTTTCTTCTCCCTTCGGTGCAATGTATTGTTTTGTTTATTATACGAGTCCTCTATTATGTATAGCTAAATAATCTGTTCAGATCCTAAATAAAAAGAGTCGCACGCGCAAACACGTAATTTCAGGAATCGAATTTCATTTTCGCGCGGCTCCTCGGTTTGTATAGCGCTCATCGAAACAATCACTGTAACACGGTCGTAATGTATGTATATATTTACATTTACTATCTACATTATCTACACATCGAAAAAGTTAGTTAGTTTGTGTTTTTTTTGCTGGATTTTCGTGGTATATCCGCGACACACATCGAGCAATTAGTACATGAAGCATCGTCTCAAAAAGTCGATCTCTCTTGTTAATTTAATCTCTGTATCGTCGCAATCTCAATAAAATCGTCGACAAGAAGGAGAGAAATACAGAGGACTACAATTATGACAGATTTAACATTAAAAAGAATTTTCTCTCCCTCGTAAAAAAAGATAAAATATGACAAACAAAAAAAAGAGAAAAAAATAGGACATTTCGTGTGTTACCTGGCGGATGAACGCGCGAGAATATATCGTACAACGCAAGTGTGTTATATAATAATAAAATAAATACTTTCTAACTTACAAAAAAAAGGTGAGGAATTAACCATTATGATATTAATAATAATAATAATAATAATAATAATAAAAGTCTAGGAGCCGAGGTCTATCGCAAGAAGAAGAGGCGAGCAGCAAGCACCGCCCTCGTTTTCTTCTTCACATCGTAGTAGTAACTTGTCGTCCCGTCCATTGTTGTGTCGATCGTTGAGAATCAATCGGTACTGGATTTGCTCGATATTCTCGGGAGTCGACAGCAGCACTAGGTCGAGCTCTACCAACTCTTCATGGGCGATCAAACGTCGTTCGACAAAAAGCCAATCAATTGTCTCTCGATACCGGCTCGTAGAGTCATTTAGTCTTCATCTGATCTCTCCTGGTACTGGGTGCGAGATCGCCGCGTGGCCCTGAGTTCAGGTAAGGTTAGGCTGCGGTGAGGTCAAAGTTCACGGCAAATAGAACAAGGCCGAGTCCTATATGAACGCCCAGCATTCCAACGTCTTAACCACAAAGTCCTCACGAGGCGCAAGCGGCTCGTTTCCATACGTGCTGCAGGACTGTGTCCTGCCCTGGTACAGGTCACCGTCCAACCACAGACCAAACTTGCCACTGAAAACAAAAAAATAAAAAACAAATAAACAAACAATATCAATTAGTCAACGGCTTTACAATTTCAATACATACGAGGGTCCATTTCTAATGGAATTTAATTTAAAACAAGAAATTTAGTAAGTTTTTATTTAAAATTCAAGACGTACAAACAAAATGAAAAAATTCAAATTTACTGCGTTGTAAATGATCTCATCAAGTTTGAATTTAAAAGCATAATCAAATAATTAGTATGCAACTACAATGTTTATTTGGAAAATTTATTTTTCACTACATTGTGATTGTTGAGATGATTTTACTTTTAAAATTTAAACATTTTCGGAAACATAAAACTTTTTCAAAGCTAAATTTGTATACGAGAAATCAAGGGGGAAAATTATTTCAAATAATAATTCGTTAAATGCAGCGTACAGTCCACAAATATTTTCCAATTTAAACAAACACAAAATTGAAAAAAATAACTTATCAAGATTTCTAAGAGACTTGTCGATCCTGATATTTAAATTAGGCTTTCAATTTTTTTATAAATAAATAAAGTAATTTTATTTCAAGATAATCCAATATTATGCAATAAATTTGTTTATAAACAAACAATTTGTTGGAATAATGTTTTTAACGATTTTCCATAATTTTACGTTTTTTAAAGTTATATTACAAGAAATTTGGATAAAAGCAATATAACGATAAAGAAATTTCTTCTTGAGATTATTGGTAATATTATAAACAAATGCATTAATCAGGCATTTTTCGACATAAAAATTCGTTTCTTTCGATGCCATTTTTTAAATTAGGAACTTTACGCTAATTTTAGAAAACTTAATTATTTTTTTTATTAATCTTATGATTTTTTTTAACAAGTGCATTTACTCGAGCATTTGTCTACAAAAAAATGCGTTTTTTCCAATGACAGTCCTTTCAGTCGGAAACTTCATGATAATTT
The DNA here is from genome assembly GCA_035041075.1 of Acraspis erinacei. NCBI lineage: Eukaryota > Metazoa > Arthropoda > Insecta > Hymenoptera > Cynipidae > Acraspis > Acraspis erinacei. The sequence goes on along the minus strand of JAWWLR010000166.1, from coordinate 8,692,128 downwards.
CAGTAACATTCATAACTAGTTGATCAATTTTATGATTTTTTACATAAAATGGATCGATAAGGCTTTTGTCGAAAGAAAATTTCGTTTCTTTCGATGACAACTTTTTCAATTATGAAATTCATGATAATTTCAGTACCTTGTTTGTTAAATTCGTTAAAAAAACATAAAATCTATCAACTAATCATAAATGTTACTGAATTTAATATGGGGATCCCAATTAAAAAGCCTGACATCGAAAAAAAATTCCGTCGACAGATGCCCCAATAGTACATTTGTTTATTATATTTTTTTGAACTATAAAACTGACCAAAAAAAAACTATCCTTGAGGCCGAGAGAATTTTGTCCATCCTAAAAAGTGATTTTTTAATGGTTTTCTCAAGCTATGAAAAATATCGCAAAAGAACAGGAGACATTTTTCATAGAACTTTTTAGACCTGCAAACTTTTATCTTAACATTATTTCATAAATGTCGTTGTTTCCTGTTGTTATACCTGTTTCAATTTTCCGGGGGATTTTGAAAGGAGACGATGAGCAGTATTAGAATAAAAAATGAAATAATAAATATCGCAATTAGGCCGTGTGACATTCGTGCCCCATCTATAGATGAACTTCACCCCGCGGCGACACTACGTGCCTCACCGAACGCTTCCTCAATTTTTTTAAATATGTATATTAATTAAATCTTTTTTATTTAAACTAGATTTATTTTTTGAAGTTTTTTTATTTATTCCTATATTTGTTAGTAGCATAAAAATCAAAATTTATAATAAAAAATGTATTCGAAGTTAGGGTGATGCTCGTTTATTATATTAAAGTTTAATAAGAATTTTAGATTTCACAGCCCAAAATGCTCTCAAAAACGTGAAAAAGAGGCATTGTTCAAGAAAACAGAGGAATAATCGGGAAATAAATTCTTTTAAATAAGAAAATTTAATTTTTAATAAAAAAGTGAATTTTCAAACAACAAAATTAATTTTTAACCAAACATTTAAATTTTAGGTAAAAACAAAAATGACTTTCCAACACAATAGGTGAATTTTCAAAGAAATAGTTGCATTTTTTAAATAAAAACTACGATATTAGACCTTTTAATTTAAAAAAATCAACTTTCAACCAAAGAAGCTGAATTTAAAAAAATTCCTTTCTACGGAAACATGAATTTTTTATCCAAAAGGACAAATTTTTTATACAAAAAGCATGACTTTTTAAATAATAGAATATTTTTTCAAATAAAAAGATAACATTTTCACTTTAAATCAGACAAAGAGGTCCAGCTTGGGGTGTAAGAATGATTTGGTATTTGTATATATTATTCTATGATTTAAAAAACACATATTTCACACTTAATTTTAAAAAAAAATTTTTTACAGTCATTCGAAGAATACCTGCGAATCCACAAAAATTGACAAACAGTTTCTTAAAATTTAATATTCTTGGCACCAGCATCGCTATTTTGGATTTTCCTTTTTGCGAAAATCTGTTTTTGAGAGTTTTTGAGAAAAAACACTTTCAAGAATTTGAGGAAAACAGCTGCCTTTTTGTCATTTTTCAAACTTTTCTATTTTTAGATCAACTGAAAGAGCAAGAATTACCACGTCGGACAAAATAAGAGAATTCTGAATACCTACGCTCATTCGGAAAATACCGCATTTTGAAAAAACTTTTTGTTAATTTTTGAGAATTCGCAGGTAATTTTCGAATGATTGTAAAAAAAATAACAAAAACATTTGAATAAACTTTGAAATGCATACACCATAGCCTAGACATTTATTGAAATTCTGCCTAATTTAAAAATTGATAAAAAAAAGACTAAATTTCATCCAAAATTGTAGAACTTTCAACCAAAAGAAATGAATTCTGAACCAAAAATATAATAGTAGACTTTTCAATGAAATACAATTCACCCAGACGACTTTTCTATCAAAAGATGAATTTTTGATCTTTAAAGAACCAATTTTCTATCAAAAAAGACGAGTGTTAAAAAAAGCAGTTGTATTTTCAAAAAGAAATGAATTCTGAACAAAAAATTATAAAAGCAGACTTTTCAATGAAAAACTTTCTAACATATAAGATTAATATTCCGTCCAACATGTAAAATTTTCTACCCGAAAAGACGAATTTTCAACAAAATAGTTGTATTTTCGACCTAAAAAAATAACTTTCAATCAAAAGAATTGGATTTTCAAACAAATCGTTGAATTCCCTACCAAAAAATACTAATTTTTCAGACGAAAGTTAAATGATCAACCTGAAAAGATGAGTTTTCAACAAAAAAGATCATTTGCAATCAATAAAGATTAACTTTTCAACACAATAATTACATTTTTAACGAAACAGTTGAAAAAAATCACAAAAAATGAATTTTCTACCAAAATAGTTGCATCGTTAATCAAAAAGGAGGACTTCAACCAAAAATATGAACTTTTAACAAAATAATTAAAATTCCAAAAAAATATTTCAATTTTTAACCAAAAAGAAAACTATCAACTAAAAAAGTGTAATTTTCTTATTGGGTTGTATCATTTCAGCTTAAGTTTAGGCCAAAAAAATGAGAAAAGGAGAAAAGGGGGAAATTTTGAAATAAAAAATATATTAAAAAATTGAAATTTCGTGCCGTTTCAAGTGGCATTTAAACCAAAGTAGAATTATTTCAATTTTAATTGCTTAAAGTTAACATTGTAGAAATACGTTTAAAATTATTTTAAATTCTTAAATAGATCAACTTTTAAACCTGCTTAAATTATTCAAAATAAAACGCTTTAATGTGTAAATTGTCCGATTTCAAATGAAGTAGATTTAAACTTGTACAAGCATTCGAAACTGTATTTATTTAATTTTTAATTTGAAAACGTACGATTAAAACTTAAGCGAGTTAAATTGAAAATTTTGAAATTGCAGCGTTTAAAATTATATAATTTTTAATTTAAAAATAAATCATTCTTGGATTACGTCATCTCAAGCTGAACAGTTACAAAGAAAATTTTTCACCAAACTCGTTGAAAATTGCATAATTTTATGTGAAATGAGAATCGAAAAATTGAATTAATTTATCCAAATAATAATTATACATACTCTCCTGCGCCGATCGCTAAACTCTCATTGTTTCCTTTGATGAAATAAAGATTATCTCCAGTCCAGTTGAAGGCCTGGAACCTCGGGGTGAATCTGAACAGTAGGGATTCTCCAGTTCCATAGAAGTGGTCACTTACGTGTAATGAACAGGAAGTCAGAGCACCAAATACCTGTAATATATAAAAAAAACAATTTAAATAACAATTTAAAGTGGATAATTTTTTCACGGAAAAAGGAAAAATAGAGAAAACATTCAACATTAATGTTTATATGTAGAAAAGAAGAGACAATCTTCTTGAAAATTTTGTATTTTTAAATAATGTTGAATGATTTTATAATAGCCTCTGACATACAAAATTTATTTGTATAAATTCGATATAGTTTCAAGGATATGATCAGATTTGGAATATTTTTTAAATATCATAAATTTTCCTCTCGATTTTCCTGATGAGAAAACATTGGATGACTATTTGACCAAACAACATTATTTACCAGTAGCGACAAGTTTTCGCAAAAATATACTTTTTTAACATTTTTGTTTCATGGATTTAAATGTTAGACTTTCAACAATTAAATTTTCAAATGTTGAAGATTGGGTAAAAATAATTTTTTAACTGTTAAAAAATATATATTAATATTATAATAATATAAGATTAATAAAATGAATAATTGATAAATAAATCATATTTGGCAAATTAATAGTAATCCCACGAATTATCAGAAACGAATTTATTTTAGTTTGAAATCGGCCAAGTAAAATTTCTAAATTTTGTATTGGTAAGATTTAAAATTGAAACTTGAGCTTCAAAGAGTTCCATATTCGAAACGTGAAATTGTAATTTGCTTGAAAGTTACTACAGGCTTAGCTATAAATCATTACATAATTACTTAGCAAACGAAAATATATCAAACGTAAATTTCAAGCAAATACAAGTACTACTTTCCAGTTGGATATTTTCGGCGTAATTAAAATATTGTATTCCCAAATTTAGTATATTTCCAGAGAAAAGGGGAAGTTTTTGGAGAATAGGGGAAAAAACGGGACATATTTCAATAAATGGGAATCGCAGGGAATATGGGACAGACTGTGGACCCTGTAATAATATAACAGCTACGAAATTTTAACCCACTTCATCCTTTTTTAATAATCTTATCTGTAGAGTTTTTTTCTGTCGACCTTATCATACTTGTGTGATTATGTGAAAGTAAAAACCGACAAGGAGAAGGAAGATAATACAATATGTATTACGTAAGGCGTAACTGTGATCGATATAATATGAAGATGGTATTAACTCTGGGAGTTTTGTTTTGTTACTTTCCTTATGATAATTAATCGTAGTTAATGCAAATACAATATTAGAGATTCAATGCAAATGACCCCGAAAAAACTTAACACTTCAATTGCTGGTTTTACGCGCTTGGATCTGAAAGATTCTCATCAATAGTAATGAATTGATTGCATCCGTTTCACGAGGTCAAATTAACCTTTCTCAAATATCATCAAAAGACGGCCAATGTCGATTTAGTTATTAATTTTGAAAATGATGAAAGTGAAGGTGTGACTATAAAGTAAAATTTCTATGTCCAGGAGAATCACTATAATTCATAGATAACACCGTTACATTAGCTTAACTGTAGATGAAAAAGGGGATTTCTTTTATCATTAAAAACTTTTTATATCATATATATATTTTTTTCAAAATTCAACTATTTTCGTAGAAAATTAAAAAATTTGGTTCATTATTAATCTGCTTTGGTTGAGAATTTAGCTATCTTATTGAAAATTCGTATTTTTTATATTAATTGAACAATTTTTAATGTTTTTTTGGTTAAAATATTAACTATTACATTTTTTGTTAAGAATTCATCTTTTTTATTGGAAATTTGATAACTTGGCTAAGAGTTAAACTAATGTGTTAAATTATGGTTTGCTTGTTGAAGATTTATCACTTTTGTTGAAAATTCAACTTTTTTGGTAGCAAATTCAACTATTTGGTTGAAAATAAACTTTTTTGTTGAAAAATCATATTTTCATCAGTTTAGTTTAAAATTCCGCCACTTAGCTAAAAGTTAAAACTACTTCGTGAAAAATAGATTTTTTGTTTCTTTGAAGATTTATCTCTTTTGTCGAAAATTTGTCTTTTGCGGATGAATTCAAACTGTTTTTAATTAATTTATTAAATCTTTTTTTTTTTTGCTAAAAATTGAAATACTCAGCTAAAAGCTCAAATACTTTGACAAAAAAAAATATTTCCTGTTGTCAACAATTTATCATTTTAGTTGAAAGTTCAACTAATTGGCTGAAAGTTGAACTACTTTGTTGAAAAGTCACTTTCCTTTGGTTGCAGTTTCATGATGTTAGTTGAAAATTCAACGATTTTGTATCAAAATTATCTTTTAAAGTTGACAATTCAACAATTTGGTTGAAAAATCAACTATTACATTTTACATTGAGAATTCATATTTTTTGTCGAAAATTCAACTACTTCGTTTCAAGATAAACTAATTTGTTCAAAATTAATTTTTTAGGTTGAAGATTCGTCATTTTAGTTGAAAATTTCTGTGTGGTTGAAAAATCGTCTGTTTTAGCAGAAAATTAATATTCTTGGTTGGGAATCCCCTATTACTATATTGTAAGATAATAATATAAAAGAACCATCTTGTAAAAAATGGGAGGGTGGAAATTGTGAAAAAAACTAAATTTTAGGGGATTTTTCAAATTATAGAGATCAGGTAAAAAAAAGTTCAAAATTTCGCAGCCAGAGCAAATATTTAGACTCTTTTTATTACATTACACTAGAGAACTTAATGATGTGCAATTTTGATGCCAATAAAAAAGTGAAAGATGTTAACGAAAGAAAAAGATATTCTAGTTTTACGGAAGATTCAGATGGGAAAATATGAAAACTTACATTTCCTTCTGTGTCCTCGATAACGAGGAGAATGGGGCTTTCGACTTTGGCCATTTTCCTGTACATGCTGTTGAGACTGAAGCCATGCTGGCTTGTGCTGAAGACCAAAGTCCAGAGGTAACCTTCCGCCCTGGCGGGTAAATGCCGACAAAGATGTTCTCTGTGATCGTCACTGAGTATTTCTGTGGTACCAACTAGGTCCGGAACAATTATTTCCGTGTCGAGGGAGACTGCACTGCTTGCATAAAGGGCTCTCCTGAGCTCTTCACTCATAGACAGCACCTGCAAAATTGGAAAAATATTTTTATTCACTCGTTCATCATTATTCTAAACAACTAATAAATTTTCGAACATCAATTTTCAATTTTTTAAAAATAGGAGAAAAGTTTAATTTCTGAAAAATGATCAAATAGTTTTTCTTTTTGATTCATTTGGAGCTAATTTAAATAATAATTGTCGATGCAATCAGTTTATCGATTGCATCAGCGTGCAACGATTGTAATTTTATCTTCGATCTATTATGCAAAAAAATATTTTAAATAACTCGACACCTAGCCAATACTTCCTTCTTTGAAATTTCATACAACTACTGTTTATCCTTTTTCCCCAGGAAAGATGAATATTCCCTTTTTTCAACAATTATCCGTCAACGATAAATGTTTTTTAAAAGAGAAAATTAATATACATTTCGTTGCACGCTTTGCAATTTAGGAATTTGGTGCAAAATTTGAGTCGTCTGGTTTTATAATTTCTAGGGATCACCTAAAAAATCTAATACTAGTTCTATTTCTAGACAGTAACTAGGGCACATCTACAATGTAACAAGTGTAGTGTTTCAGTTGTCAGTGTTTAACCAGTTTGGCACGCGTTAAAGAAAAGTAGTTCAGATTTAATTTTGGTTCATGAATTACAAGAAACGAACAGATTCATTCACGAAAAGAATATTTTTTTACCTAAAATGTTGATTATTAATCAAATTAGACAAGAATTTTTTTGTGTAAGCCTATAATTCCTCTAAATCCGAGACCAAATCAGATTTGAAGGTAAAGAAATTGAAAATTATCTTCAGTATCTAAATTATCAATCACAAAACTTGTTTACGAGTCGATAAGAAGAAAGGTAGTCTTTATCATCATTATCCATTTTCTATTCAAATTGGATTATTTTCTGTCGCTAGATTGTTATAGCGGTTAACACAATTTGTCAAGGAAAGAAAAATCATTATGACAATATGTGTAAGAACCTGGGGCGTTGTGCTGCATCACGAGTTGTTTAATTATTTATTAAAGAGATATTGCAATTGCGATAGAAATAGCAGCGGAATGCTCACCGATAAAAACAGAACTGTTACTTCAGATGAGACGACTTTCAGGATGACTCCTTCTCTTCAAAGCAATAATATTATCCCAATTAATCAAACTCAATCCATAAAATTTCAATAAATTTAAAAAACGTTAATTTAAACTTTTGATATCCAAAAGAAATTCCGAATTAGCTAAAAAAAAAAATAGATGACACATTTTCTAGAGAGACGAGAGTAGAAGGATTGAAAACAATTATCTCTATCTTCCTGCATTGATAAGGATTTTTAATAACGGTAACCTCGCATTCTCTGTAGAAAAAAATGACACTGAAAATAAACATGTCCGTTTTTTTAGATAATTTGATTTGCTCAGATTTTTCATTTGTGATTAAAAGAATAGTTAATGATTATGGAACTCGAAAATTAAGAGCTTTAATTTAAATTCAGGAACTGTTTTAAAACTGATTTGATAACTTGTTTTGTGGATCGTCGAGAATATAATCCTATGGAATAAAATTATTGCGACTGCAACAAATGAAATGAACTTATAATTCAAATCTGCCGAGACAGCTAAATCAGATTAATTCAGTCCAGCTGCATCATCCGCTTATTTGAATATCACCACAATAGGAAAATTACTGAATTAAAAGAGGACTTTGTTATTCTCCATTTTTCCATTTTTATTGTTAAGAATACTAATTCTCAAGTTTTTATGGATGCAAGGAATGCAAACTTAAGTTGGTACGTCCGATTAGTAATATATGTCTGGTATAGCAGAACGCGGATATTTCCACGTTCGATAACAAAAATCAAACCAAAAAATATATACTTTCCTGGATTCGTGTCTAATCTTTGACGTTTACTCTTACTTCTACGACCAATCGTCACGACTCTGATAATATACAATTTTATTAAGAATTGAAAAAAATTTCTAAAAACAACTTCTTTTTTTGTAAACATGTTTTTCCAGCCTTCCGTGGCTGATAAGATTACGTAAATTAAAATGATTATAAAATACGAATTTTAAAATTCGGGACCAGAAAACATAAACAAAAACGATTTCCTAGAAAGTCTCAAGATCTCTTTGTTTCTATTGGTTAAAGCATTTGGCACTTTATGTTGACGAACAAATTACAGACACTGCACGTGAAGCTTTCCTTATGCTTTTGTTGATTAACACCTAGATCATCTGATTTTTTCGAAAAGTCAGCAAACAAATGTGAGAGACTTCTAGAAGCAAATTTCCGTATGGAAATGCAATCGACAGCTTTAATATTTTTTCATGCGTATAAAAAAAGACTTTAAATTTGTGCGTGGCTGGTCTTGAATAATCTGGATCAGTAATTAAACTTGATAAATTCCATTCTTTAAAACGAATAAAAATCCACTTTTTACAAGTTTGAACTGACAATAACTTCTGTGTTTATTCGAGGAACATGAACCGAGATTAATCAGCTCTTGCGTAAATTAACTAATATTTACGACGATAATAGTCGATAACAGGCCGACTCTCACGAATGAATCACATAAATAAAAAAAAATATTTTCTAAATTATAGAGACGCAAGATAATATGTATAAATAACTATATACTGTATTGCAACTGCTCTTTACCAAAATAATAAATTAATATCATGGAATAGAAGAAATAGTTGAGTCTATCCAACCGTTGTAATCTTTTAGTTTTTACTTTTTTAATCAATAAAATTGAGAATCGTTTCTGTATAAATCGCAAGTGTTCCATTATCTTTTAAGCGATTCTAAAATGATGAAGATATGCGTAATCGTATTATGAGCTTTGATCGTTATATCCGTGCTTTACGGTCAGAATTTGCGTACCAACGCCTCGAGTTCACATACAAATTGACCTTGTTTTTCTTCTCGTTCCTTCTCACGATTCGTAATAGCTACTCTAATCCAGAAGTCTTATCGGTGTCTACTACAATGTGTTATTATTTATCTCGACTGGAGAGGGCGGAAAATGGCGGGTTAAGAGGAAGAGCTTGATAAGCAATCCAGGCAGACTTCTCGGATTCCTAACACATTCCCTCGT
>JAWWLR010000166.1:8653993-8664387 GCA_035041075.1 Acraspis erinacei | reverse complement strand
CCCCCCCCCCCCCCCCCCCCCCCCCCCCCCCCCCCCCCCCCCCCCCCCCCCCCCCCCCCCCCCCCCCCCCCCCAAGTTACTAGAAGTGACAGTCCTGATGATCCTCGTCAGTTACATAAAGTTCTTACAGAAACTTCTCGATTTCTGCAATATTGTTTTCAAAATTCCCTTTGCTTCACCCTAAGAAATCAAATGCCCTGATTTCTAGGCTTTGCTTGACCGGCAAGCGCAGCCCTGATGTTTCTTAGAATAGTTGGAAATTTGTTTTAAAAGTGTCGAGCCTAAATTAAAAAGTATAAGATTTTTTCAAAAATGATGTACCTTTGTTCTCTGCTTGAGATATTTTGTAATTTTGGAGATCGGGTTTGGAAACTTTGGTTTGGGTATCTTGACTAGATTGGATTTGAAACTCATCACGGAGACATCACCACTTCGACTCGCGGAAGGATTAAACCTCTCCCTTATTTTCTGCATTTTTTGGCTCACTGTTTTTGCCTTTTCACAACTTGAACTCGAGCCCTCCACTATTCTTCGATCATTCATGGGACGAACGTTTCTAGAACATCCGGTGATGCTCAACGTCGCGAGAAGATAGTCCTTTTGTCGATAATATCAATTATTTTTCACCCTCACACTTTCTATTTACTGAAGTCAACTTTAAAATGTCACTGACTGTTTATCAAAGCACTGCCAAACAAATTCTTTAAAAAAAAAATTAACTCAGTCTCTGATTCCAATCAATGTTCAACACTGATTAATTTTAACAATGAAGGAAGCTAATTCCTTGCACCAGATTCAATTCACATTTACCCACTATGATGCTTTCGTTTGTCATCATAATTAAAACGTTTCAAAGAAAATTGTTTTAATTATTAACTAATAAGTAAAACGGACAAAATGAAAAGAATTTCGTAATATCAAAATTTGTGGAGTGTTGTGGTTTGGAGCAATCACATTTGAAGAGTTGATTTGTTTGTTTTGTCTTTGAACTTCCGACACACTTCACTTGTCAGTGACTAAAGCCGAACTGAGCTTCTATCGACATGAAATTGATTCATATAGGGGCAACGTATTGTTGACGAAAATGAGAGTCACTGTTAAACCCATCTATTGCGCATCGCCGGCTGCGCAACACGTGTCTATATTCGACCAGAATCTGTTTACATGTGTGCCAGGGCACGTCGCAAGTACAAAAATTATTACAATTGTTGGAAATGGGTCAAGATTGTAAAAAGGAGATGCAGCAATGCACAAATGCATATAATTTCAGTCCAATTTTCATTAGTTCAGATTTTTTAAGTTACTTGCGGCCCTATGACTCAAATTCAAAATTCCCTGACTTCCCCTTGATTTTTCCCTGAAGAACATTGAATTTTCAACCTACGAAGATAAATTTTCAACAAATGGTTGAATTTTTATCGAACCAGGATGAGTTGAGGGCCCGGTACAAATAGACTAATTAAAACGAAATAGTTGAATTTTCAAACAAAATAATTAAATTTTTAATACAATGGTTGAATTTTTAACCAAATACTTGAATTTTCTACGTGAAAAGATGAACATTCTAACAAAAAAGATTAAACTTTAAACAAAAACAGTTGCATTTTCAACCAAATGGTCTAATATTTAATCCGTTGAAATATATGTGTACCATTTCAATTATCGCGGAAGTTGGTATATAAAGGTTTGTTGGGTCTTTCAATCCGAACATGGTATTATAATTACAAAATTCAAAATGGCGGATTCCCTTATGGTGGATGGAAGTTACGCAAAATTGGCGTATTTTCTTGAAACTTGATGTATCAAAGTTTTTTTGGTCTCTGAATAAATAAAATAAAATTGACGATTTTCATGAAACTCGGTTTGTTAAGGTTTTTTAGGTCTCTGCATCCGAACATGGTATCAGAATACAAAAATTAAAAATGGCGGATCCAATATGGCGACCGACAGTTTTGAAAAATCTAATTAGTTGGCGGAATTGGATGAAAAATGGTTGCCATATTGGATCAGCAATTTTGAAAATTCGACTTTTGACCTTGAATTCATATGCAGCGACCAAAATAACTGCTTAGTACCAATTTTCAATGAAATCCATTTCGTCCCACACATTTTGGGCCCACTTTGTGATTTTCGGTCTACAACGTGAAGCGTTTAACATTAAAAAAGATTAACTTTAACCAAAAACAGTTAAATTTTTAACAAATAGTCCAATTTTAACTGAATAGTTAAATTTTCATCCTAAAATTATGAATTCTGAACAAAAAATAAATGAATTAAAAAAAACTAAATTTCAACCAAGCAGATTAATTCCCTACTAAAAAAGACAAACTTTCAACTAAGAAAGATACATTTTTCACCAAAAATTTGCATTTTCAACAAGAAAAGATAAAATTTAAAACTATAAAGATTATTTTTCTGTCAAAAAGATGAACATTTAACTAAAAAATATCAATTACAAAATGTAAAAGTTACATTTTCAGTTTAAAAAGCTAATTTTAAACAAACAAAAAAAACTAATTTTCAACACAATAATATAATTTTCAAACGAAGAGATGAAGCTTCAACCAAAGAAGTAAATTTTTAATTAAGTATGTAGATCAACTTTTACCCAAGTAGATGCTTTCAATTAAAAAAGATCAATTTATATTAAACTAGTTCAACTTTCAATCAGAGTTGAATATTCAACTAAAATGATGTCACGTGATTCCAATTTGAATGTTTTCTCGGTTTCAATTTTTAACGATATTTTCCTCTTAAACAAAGCGAAGTAAAATAATGTACATAGTACACTGATTATAGCTTAAACATTAACTATTCAAAAATTATTGTATCTAAAATTGCGAAACAACCCTATTCCCAGTCAGAAAGTCACTATTTCAATTCATTACGGAAATAATCTGTTTGAAATTCTAAATTATAATTTTTTACGGAATTTCTTTATTTCAAGTAATGATTTATTGCCCAAAAATTCCCTCTTCCAAGTCAGAATTGTATTTATTTTAATTTATTTAATTTATTCTATTTATTTTATTTTAAATTATAAATTACAAATATTGTAACTCCCTTTCTCTAAATTTGGAAGAGGGTAGTTTCAACTTCTAGCCAATTTTTATTTGCAAAAAATAACGTTTTTTAATTTCAAACAAATTCTGATTTGAAACAATGAGTTCTTAAAATCTGATGAAATCTGATTAAAATTATTTTCGAAAATTTTTCTATACCAAATTCAGTGTTTAAAAATCCAAACAATAATTTTTTTATATTCCACTTATTTATTCCCTATTTTTTATCATTACTAAAATTCTGAATATATGAACAATTTTTCAATGAGAACTTAATTTAAGCAGAAAACTTCCAACTTCTTATGTTACTATTTTATAAATATTAAAATCGGAATTCAGAATAGTTCAAACTCTTAATTCCTCTGGCCTCTTAAATAATTGTATGGTTGTTTTTTAAATTCCTGTCCTTAAATTTAAAAGATATTTACAATTGAAATTCATCCAATTTGGATTTCGAGACCATTTACAGATTTTATTTCCCGATATTTGCCAATTTCGACTTACATTATACTTGAATTTCGTTAAAAATTATTTTGAGGGCTTCTAAAATTAAATCGTTGATGAAATTTCAAACTGAATGCCGAGGCCACCAAAATAAGCTACAAAACATCAAAGGAACCACAAACTGCATGAGTCACATATTATCGCTCATTATCACTTGTAATCATCATATGAAACTAATTTGGAACTCCGAAATTTGTAATTTCCAGGCTGGGATTATAACCAGAAGGCTTACAAAAAGTCGCATTAGTCGTATAAAATTAAAACGAAAATCGTATGAAATTTCGAAAAGTTCCACAAAAAATGATTTCAAATTTGTAAGGATAATAAAAATGGACAGTATCAGATACTGATTTAATAAAAAAAAACTTTATTTAGGAATATAGAGTACATAATTTTCATTGATTTTAAAAATATTCTTTAAAAATTCAATGAAACCTTAAAAAATTGTCAATAATTAGTAATTTAGCTTGATGTATTCTGAACCTGGGTTTACGTAAAACATTCTTTTTCTGAACTTTTAAACTTGTCAACTTGAATTATTATAAAATGAGAGAAGTTTACAATTTTTATTAATTTCGAAATTTAAAGTATACAATTTAAATATGAAAGTATCCATTTTTTAATCACTTGGACTTCGCAACCAAAAATGCTTTTGAAATAGGAGAAATAGGGTGACTTTTCATGAAAAGAGGAGAATGAATTCTTTTAAACAAAATAAATATAGATAAAATATTAAACATTTAGTTATTTATTTATTCAAAGATTTCAAGTCGAAATATATTTCATTTTCAATAAAGTAGTTGAATTTTCAACCAAAATAGACGAATTTGAACCAAAAGATGAATTTTAAAGAAAAAAGTTGAGTTTTCAAGTTCAGAAGTCGAATGGTTTAGTTTAGATTTTTAGAAGAAGGTTTGATTTCTAAACCTGAAAAATTAATTTTCAATCAAATAATTAAATTTAAAAAAAGCATCCAAACAGTTGCATTTACAAGCAAATAGTTAAGAACTTTCAAGTAAAAGAGACGAATAATTAAAAAAAAAGCTGAATTCTAAGTAGTTGCATTTTTAACTTATAAATAAGATTTATCTTCAACCAAATGGTCGAATTTTCGAAAAAAAGATTAAAATTCAACCAAAAGCAGTTGAATTTTCAATCAGATAGTAAAACTTTAACATCTCTTCTTCAAAGAGATGAATTCTGAATCAAAAATATAAATCAAAATAAAACGTCGAATGTTTTAGAAAAATATTTACTTTTATACCTGAAAAAAGTATTTTCAACAAAAAAGTTAATTTTTAACCAAGAAAGATGAATATTCAACCAAATAGTTGTGCTTTAACCCTAGAAAGATAAATCGTCAACCAAAAACAGTTGCCATTTTAACCAAATAGTTGAATTTTTAAGCAAAAAAGATTACTTTTTTACCAAAAGATGAATTTTAAACCTAAAGGACGAATTTTCGATAAAAAAAGACCTTGGAACAAAATAATTGAATATTCAAACACATGGTCGAATTTTCAAATAAATAAGTTAAACCTTAAATAAAAACAGTTGCATTTCCAACAAAATAGTTGGACTTTCAATCAAAATAGAGGAATTATTTTCAACAATATAGATGCATTTTTATCCAAATAGTTGAATTTTCAAACCAAAAAGCGAATGTTCAACAAAACAGTTAAAATTTCACACACAAAAAATACATTTTAACAAAAAAATTGAATATGCAACAAAATAATGATTTTTTCATCAAAAAGGCTTGCAATTTGAAAAAATTAAAACTTGGAATACGGATACGGATTCAATTATTCGCATTTTTCTTTAAAAAATCGCAAAAAGTTTAACAAATTTTCACGATCCGAGCCCTGAACTTCATGGAAATTGTAAAATTTATAAAGAACAAAAGCCTCAGCTAATTGACTATTCATGAGATCCTGTCATAAAACAAGTGTAGACTAGCAATGAAGCAGCCTTAATCTCCTTTAACGAGACGAAACAGCACACTTTCAAAATGAGAATTTCTTATATCGTAATTCCAAATCGACCTTGACAATACATTTTTCCCGATTATCAAACATTTATCAATTTAATTTTTTATTACAATTACCTGTTCATTCATTTATGCCTAAACAAATTGTAATTTGAAGAAGATTGGAGATAAACTGCTAATTTTCGTAGAAAGTTTAACGACCGTGTTCGGGGAAAATTTCTATTTGACCTGGATAGATTATAGATTCTCATTATTTCGGGATTATCTAGTATCTGACCCACATTGATCGAAATCTTTCGAGATTATTGATCATTTTTAAAATGACTTTTCAACAGCAAATAAGATTTGATTATCACTTTAATTTTAGAGTGCAAAAAGTAGTTACATTTTAGGTAAAAAGTGGAATTAAGAAGGAATTTCATTTATCAATTCAAAATGTGTAGCATATTCTATTCAGTGTAAAACTGTGTATTTTTGAAAGTATTCTTCTAATTGTAATTACTCTAGAAATAAATAATTTAAAACGCATAAATATGACTATTTCAGAAACCTACTGTTTCTGCTTTTGTTTTCCTTATACTTTTTAATTAGTTTCTCATGTACTTTTATTAGTTGAAAGCACTCAGGCGTTCAAAACATATTTTATTGCCTGCTAAAAAAAGATTCAATTCATATAACTCAGATTCAGACTTCCAAAATGTTGTTTCTACAACCAAAACTAACATACTTAATACTTATCTTTTATTAGAGATGCCGTTTTATTAACTTTCTTACATGTCACGAAGGATTCCTTTTAGAAATTATTTCTTAAATTCTTTTTAAACACAGACTTTTATTAATATAACACAATAAAAAATCCAAACATTTTTGGTTGAAAGTTAATTCTTTTTCGTTGAAAAGTTGACTATTATATTTCTGGTACATGATTTATCCTTTTTATTATAAATTTCGTTATTTGGTTCAAAACGTAATTATATTTTTGAAAATTAAACCAATTTCGTAAAAAAATCATCCTTTTTATTGAAATTCAGGGAAAAAATTAGATTGTTTTATAAAAATCGTCTTTCTGGGTTGAAAATTCAACAATTTCGATTGTTTCTTATTTAAAATTTAATTTCTGTTGTTGAATAATCAACTGTTTTATCGAAAAGTTCGTCTCTTTTGGTTGAATTGAACTGTTTTTAATTTAAAACGGAAATCTTTTTATGCTGAAAATTCAACTAAATACTTGGTTAGAATTTTAACTAGTTTGTTAAAAATTAATTTTGTTGGTGAGTGACTCATCTTTTTAGTTTACAACTGAATCTTTTTGGTTCAAAAAAGGACTATTTGGGTAAAAATGTATCTATGTTGTTAGAAAATGCAATATTATTAATTTAAATTTTTGGAATTGGAACTTTGTAAAAAGGCGGGAAATTGGGTTAAAATTCTTTATTTGCGGTGTTTCAAAGGATTTTTTTAATTTAAAGAGGGAAAGAAGGGATTTCGTAAAAAAGGACGGAATGTATATAAGATTTAAAAATATTATGGCGCCAAATTTAGATTGGATGATTTTGTGCGCCTTCATATTCGAAAAAAAAGTTGTGAGATAATTTTAATTTAAAAGCAATTCGGTAAATTACTTTTTAGGAGGCAGTGTGATTTAGCGATCACTTGAGAATTTCGAGGCGAAAAGTTGTTTTGAAACAATAAAACTGAAGGTGCCTAAAGGTTGAGAACAGCTGACATCAGCATTCCGAGATCTTGAACATTTTAATCGCGTGGAAGTTACGCATACGTTTGCGCAGTTGCGTAGGATATAAAATGTAAACATGTAACAGAAACGCCTCCGAAGGTAGAATCTGTGACTATAAAAAAAAAATTACGAACGACAGAATATTTTCAGAATAACAATTTTTATTGTCTGAGCTGAGTCAATAGAAAAATTATGCCAGAAACTTGTTTCAACAATCATTTCCCAATATCTACTCATTAAGGTCTAGAGTCCGCATGTTATTATCAAAAATTGAATTCAAAGGTTTTAAAATCATGTCAATTTGAATGAAAAATAAATTTTGTCTGAATATCATGTGATAATTCGATCCTAGAGAGCGTTTCTTGTGTGCAAAACGGAAAGAGAGATTTGAATATCACAGCTCGGAAAAATAAGAGCGGAAAGTGATGAGATAATCTTTGGTAAATATAAGCGCACCCACAGCTGAATTTAATCACGCCTGATTCTATCATTTCTTTTATGAACCGGAAACTGTAACCGGAATAGTGCAGATTTATAGAGATTCATCAGGCTCGGGGGTAGATATTTTGTAATGATAATATTCACCTTCGTAAGCTTATCTGAATGAATCATTGTTTAATAGAATAGAAACTTTGTTGCGGTAGGACTTCGTAAATCCAGCCCGTTCACCTTTCGAGGTAACGGGAAAATGTGTCACGTTTACGTAAACAAGAACATAATTCAGCGGAGTAAACAATTTTCAAGTTCATTGGTTTGAAGCTTTTAAAATAGATGTCTCGATTTATTTATATAAAGCTCGATTTTAATTTAGAATGGCCTCACATCAGTTAAATGTATGAAGTTAAAAATTGAATTTATAAAACAATCTTTTCAAATATAAAATTCCTGGAAATTGAAATCTAAATTTATAATTCTCTTAATTTTCGAACAAAAAGGACATACTAGCTAGAGAGTTTAATGTTTGATTTGGAAACCCATAAAATGAATTTAGATTTGAAACAACTTCGAAAGACTTCAATATTTTTAACTTTTCAAATTAAAAAAAACATTTTCGAAACACTAAGTTTGAAAACATAAAATTTTTAAGCTTTTAAATTACAAAACCATGTATTAAATCTAGGTAAGCATAAAAACGCAAAAACGTTAAAATCCAATTGCATTCTAACAGGCTTAGAAAATCGAAAGTCTTCACCTTTCGCGCCACAATCACCACAAAATCAAAAAGCGACACGAGCCACACTTACACATAACCTATAATTTGAAAGTAATGTTGGCGCGAAATTTAAATTGCAGGATTTCTCAAATCATCGAATCTTAAAGTCTACTGAGATCTAGAAGCAACTAAACTTTCAGCCCGTAAAATTAACAAAATTAACAAACCAGAAAATCGATATCTGTCAAAGTTCAATTTCCACAGCCCAGCGAAATAATTTTTATTTTTACCTGAAGGATATACAATTTTCTTTCAGACATGAAAACAACATATATTTTCTACAAAGAAGATTGACTCTTAACCTAATAGTTAATTTTTCTACCAAAGAGACGAATTTTCAACCAAGAAGATTGATTATCACAAAAAAGACGCATTTTCAATCAAATACATGATTTTTAAACAAACCTGTTACATCTTAAATAAAAAAAAGTAATTTGCCAACCAAAAAAGATTTCTCTCAGTTGATAAAAACACAAAAATCATCCGAAATGTTGAATTTTGAAGCCAAAAACCGATTTTTCTACAAAAAAGTTACATTTTAACCCATAAATATGAAAAACAATATTTTACACAAAAATAATTGAATTTTCAACCAAAAATAACATTTTTTAACATAATAGTTGTATTTTTAACCAAAGAAAACTAATTTTCAACGAAATAATTAAGTTTTCAACAAAATAAATAAATCTTAAACGAAAAACATTAATTCTTAAAGAAAAGTCTAATAATTGTTATTTCTACCGAAAATTATTTAAATTATTAATAAAAAAAACAGTTAAATTAAGCCAAAGAATAAGAGTTTTCAATAAAACAGTTGAACTCAAAACAAAAACAGTTTGAATTTAAAAAATGGGAATTTCAACAAAAGAGTTTAATTTTCACCTTAGAAACAAGTTAAACAAGGAAAAAAATCATCCAAAATGTTGAATTTTCAAGTTAAAAAGATAGGTTTTCTGCAAAACAGTAGAGTTATCCAACCCAAGATATGAATTTTTAACAAGAAAATTATTTTCTGCAAATTGTTATTTTAAAGCAAAAAAAAAAACGGATTTTGTATACAAGTTGAATTTTAAATAAAAAAATATAAATTTTTCAACCAAATAGGGGTCATTCACAAAATACGCAGGGGGGTCAGAAGTTTCTAAAAAATGTATCACGTTTTTTGTGAATGGCCACATAGTTGAATTTTTTAGCACCCTAGTTGACTTTTCAACCTAAAAATATGAATTTAAAAAAAGAACAGTTAAATTTTTAACCAAAAAGAATGGCATTTTAACTAAATGGTACAATTTTCAAAAAAAAATTTTTCATCCGAGTATTACAGGAACTCGTATTATTTTTTTTAATAAGAGGCCAATACAGATTTATCTATTCGTTATTAATAGCCATATCGGGCAATTGGAAACGGTCTTTGGAGAAGTGTGTGTTGTTACTGTTGTTTCTCGTATTTTTCAGCATGCTATCCAAGACCCCTACCTTGGACCATACAATACGTATAAAGAGTTCCACTAATGGGTTTAATAAAACGTTCGAAGAGAATAATATGCAAAACTACATCCAGACATACATGCACGACTATGTGAGGTGCAATCTCGATTCAAGTGCCGGTGTAGATATAGAACATGGATTTTCAAATTTCATGAATTGTCAGTCCGCGAAGATAAATAATATGTGCGAGCGGAGATCACCGACGAAAGTACAAATTAATTCATACAAGAAGAGTTCATGTAAGATCCATCGAAATTGACATACCACGAAGCGACATTACCACCCACAAAAAAAAGTCACCTCGGAGTTTCGGACAAAAGAATACATAATTTTACTGATAAGGCTTGTGTTAACAAATGATGTCACGCACTTAAGGATTTTTCCGGATGAACGCAATGTTCA
>JAWWLR010000166.1:8621175-8633990 GCA_035041075.1 Acraspis erinacei | reverse complement strand
CACTAGACGGCCCTGAAATGCTTTTTAAGCTTCGTAAACACTCTAACAGTCGTAGAATATATTGAAGAATGTTACTTAAAATTTTCATGACAAAATATTAATTACCGGCAAAGGTCTGGCGTTTGAACACAAAAAAGTATTGATTTTTTTTCCTTGAAAAATTCCGTTTCCCTTAACTAACTAAGAAACGAAACAATCTTCAAATTTGGTTGCCATACAAAAAAAATGCGCAATAAAATTCTCTACAAGTATTATTTGTCGACACTCAAATTTGAACAACTTGAAAAATTTGCTCCGCGAACAATAATTTTCCGCGTGTTCGAGCGCTAAGGTGGTTATTGCATCCGTCCCCTCAATTGAGCATGCTGGAAATCCTCTAAAAACTGTTAAAATCCCATAAAACTTTTATAAATTCCGAGAAATATTCTGGAATCCTTGAAATAGCTTTAAATCTTCAAAACCCGATACAAAGCTCTTAAAATCAATTTAAATCCCATGTTATTATCGAAACCTCTTTAAGTCTCTTAAAATCCTTTAAAATCTTTGCAAAGCTTTTATAATCTCGAGAAATCTTTTGTAATTTTATAAAATTTGTAGATATCCCTTAAAAAATTAAATTTTACAAAAAAAAGATACATTTTCAACCAGAACATAAATAATTAAATTCAAAGCTAAAACATTAATGTTTAGCAAGACAGATTCATTTTTAACTAAAAATATGGAATATTCAATTGGAATAAGTTAAATTGCCAGTTAAGAAAATTACTTTCCTAACAAAAAAACTTTCAAAAAAATAGTTACAATTTCAAATAACGTGATGAATTTCCAACTAAATAGTACAGTTGACTTTTAAACCAGAAACATGAATTTTTAACTATAATAATTGAATTTTTGACAAACGAGATGAATTTTCAAACAAGATGATAAATTTCTACCAAAAATATGAATTTTCCGCTAAAAATATTATTTTTTCAATAAAAATTTGAATACTTAAATTTTTAGTCAAAAATGAATGTTGAACCAAAGAGATGATTTTTTATCTAAAATTGTGGAATATTCAACTGAAATAATAATTAAATTTACAGTTAAAAAATAATAATTTGCAACCAAAAAGAAACGAAGTTTCAACAAGAAAGTTAAAATGTTGGCAAAAGAATTCCTTTTCGTCCAAATAATTTAAATGATGAATCTTCAAACAAAAAATTAATTATCAACCAAAAAGTTTAATTTTCAACTAAGTAATTTTATTTCCAACCTGAAAGATGAATTTTCAAATAAAATTATAAATGTTCAACTTGAATACTTAAACTTTTAATCGAAAAGAAGAATTTTTAAATAATATAGGTTTAAAATTATAAAGAAAAAGATAATTTTCTAAAAAACTCGATTTTTAACCAAATATGTGGATTTTCAACGAAATAGTTGAATTTTAAATTAAAAAAGACAATTTTTCAACCAAATTGTTTCATTTTAAACACGAAAAGATGAATTTCCAACCAAAAATGGACATTCAAATCTTCAGTCGAAGTAATTAATTTTCTACCAAACTGATGAATTTTCAACTAAAATGATGAATCTTAAACTGGAATAGTTGAATTTTATACCAAGAACATGAATTTTCAACAATTAAAATTGGTTTTCTACAAAAAAGGCAAATTTTGCAGGCAGTATATAAACTTGCATACAAATAGTTTAATTTCAATTAAAAATCTAATTCTTAAAAACAACAAAAATGTATTTGCAAAAAATAATAAAATTTTCTACTGGAATAGTTGAATTTTGAGTTCAAACATTTTATTTTCAACAAAGTGGTTACTTTTTCAACCAGAGATCAATTTTCGTAAATTGTTAGTAAATAAAACCGTAACCTAATAAATATACTCATATGCCCTTTGACTCTAGATAAAGTAAAAATCATTTTTCTAAATTGACAAAAATGATTAAAATAATGAAAAATTTAATTTTACTGCGATCAGAAATAAATTCCCGGTTTTTAAATTAAATTCTTATTTTTTTCCTGTCAATCAAGTTCCCGGTCATTTCACCACCCTGGAATTATATAATTCGAGGAACTTTTTTTGTTTAATCAGAAAAATTCCATAGACATAGAAATAGGAATGTAACTTATCATCAATCTCCGCGCCTAAGTTAGGAAGCATGAGGCTAGTCCCCTCCCATTCCTGTGTCAATGGAAAAACACTCGTCTAATTTCCTCAACAAAAAAAACAACACATTTCGTCGTTGAGATCTTTAGAAAGTCGAAGTATAGAACCTGCCTAATTTGAAATGGATTCGATCTAGAGACTTTTGCTTATAATTTTTTTTTTCTTAGCTAGGTTTCCAGCATTAGGAACTAATTTGCCAGCCATTATCTAAAATCCTCGAACGAGGTTCAGCTTGCAGAGTTAACTCTGCAATCAAATAATTCTGATCCATCGCTCATGCACTTTAAATTTCATTGACGACGTTATTGATGATTTAAGCAGCCTCATCTAAAAATTCGAACATGAGCTTCCGCCTTGCAAGAACACGTTTGCGAATTCAATTCGCAGGAGAAATTGTGAATTTAGAAGTGAAATCTGAATTAACATCGAAAACCTCACCTGGAGAAGACCTTGCTGAAAACGGAAGAGTGCTGACTGTCGGCACTGTTCGGAAGACTCGAGATTTTTTCACCTGTCCTGTCTTCCTCCTTATCACCCGTTAGGCCCTCCATCCAAGTCAGCGGATATGAAAGTCGTTTCAACATCTGAAAAAAGATTCAAGCTAAAATGAGAATTTTTAATAAAAAATTTGACTTTTAAATCCGCAAAAATGAATTTTTATTCAAAAAGTTAATTTTAACAACAAGGTTGAATTTTTAACGAAAAACTTGAGTTTTAAACCTACGAAGATGAATCTTCAACTAAGCATTTGAATTTTCAAAAAAAAAAAAGATTAAACCTCAACCAAAAACAATTGCATTTTCAACCAAATAGTAAAATTTTTACTACAAAAAGACCAAGAAAGATGAATTTTTAACAAAAAAAATATTATTTTTGTGCCAAAAGATGAATATTCAACCAAAAAGTAGAATTTGTAATGATATAGCTGAATTTTCAACCTACGAAGATGAATCTTGAAACCAAATAATTTCATTTTTTAATAAAAAACAATTTTAAACCTCACAATTGCATGAATTTTCAATCCAAAAAGATGATTTTCTCATCTAAATACGTATATTCAACAAAAGAGTTCAATTTTGGACAAGGAAAAAGATTTTTTAACAAGATAGTTGAATTTTCAACGTAATAATTAAGTTTTTAACAAAAAATATGAACGTTAAAGAAAAAAGTATAATTTTCGACATAAAAAAGTATTTGAAAAAATCAGTTGATTTTTAAACGAAGTAGTTGCATTTTCAACCACGAAGATGAATCTTCAAACAAATGTCGAATTCTCAAACATTAAATATTAAAATTTACCCAAATCAGTTGCATTTTCGACCAAATAATTTATTTTTTAGGGCAAAAGGCGAATCTTTTAGAAGCCAGTTGAATTATCAAACGAAAAGAAAGAATTTTTAATATAAAAAGACAAATGTTCAACAAAACAGTTACATTTTTAATCTTAAATAAAAAAAAAACAATCTGACTTAACCAAAAAAGATGAATTCTTGACGAAAAATGTAATAGTTAATAATTCAACCAAACCCGATTTTTATCTTAAATAAATATTTATTTTATTTATTTCAACAAAATAGTTGAAGCACAATTCTAAACACATATGTTTTCGAAGAGCGAGACAATATCTATTGCATGAGAAAAAACAAATCGGTAAAATTACCGGGCTTCAAAAAAATTCCCGGCTTTTGCCCGTTCTCAAAATTATAGGCTAATTCTCGGGTTTTCCGGTCAGTGACATTTTCGGTAGACCAACATTTTTTCGAATTTTCGAGCATGTCGCCCAAGAATTTGTTCGAGTCCACAAAAAAAATTATTTCTTGTTTTGAAAAAAATCATATTTCGAGGTGGTTCAAGCCCCATGTATTTTGAAACATATTTCACATAAGAAAAAAAAAGTTTTTGTAAATTTTCTTCAGAACTGTCAATATTAGGTGAATCGAGATAAACTCAACATTTCTCTTCACAATTAGCTTTCAAATACGAATGAAATCTTACTTTTTGAATATCACCCCCATAAATATGTTTTACGAGTCCCAAAAAAATCCCATAAGTGAAAAAAAGGGGGTTTGCGCGTCTTTTTTCATTGTTTTCTAATGCATAAAATACTACTTTGTGCTGAGAATTAGATGATTATACAATTTGTTTAAGCAATTTATCATTGTTTTAGCCATTTTTGCTTAGAATAGAGTTAGAAAGTCGCGGGTTTTTCGAAAATTTTCGACTTTTTTCCAGTTTAAAAAAGACTGAGGTAAATAATTAAAGTTAACAAAATTAATCGCTTAAACAATTTATTAATATATGCTAATACTATTTAGCTCGAATAATGCTAGAAAGTTTTAACTATTCTAAGAGAAAATTTCTAAAAACAGTAATATTTTCTTTTAATTTACAAAACATGTATTTGGCAGTATAAAGTATTATATTGCGTATTAGAAACAAACTGCATAAAAAATGGAAAAAATCATAATTAGCGCTAAAAACTTGCAAACCCCATTTTTTCACTTATGGGGGTTTTTGGGACCCTATAAAACGGAATAATGGGGGTGATATTTAAAAAGTAATATTTTATTCGTATTCTATGGCTAATTGTGAAAAATAAAAACTCCTTAAATAAAACTATTTGCAACTTTCTTCAGCACGAAAGTACCAATCAAATTCCAAACTAAAATGTTAAATACCACAGGGCAAAAAGTCCCTAATGGTCAGAAAAATTATTTCTTAAAATTATGAACGTTTATTTAAAAAAAAACATATAACTTTCTTCTTTTTATAGAATTATCAAACGAAAAATCATCAGTCACAGTGCAATACCGTCATACTAAATCTTTGTTCTCCCGGAACAGAATAATTTTTTTTGATGAAAATTTATTTATTCTTATTCAGCATCCCAATATCTATGGAGCAAGTTTTTATTATTTTGAAAAAATTGAAAAATATAATGGGATAATCCAAATGGGGTAACTTTTTCTAATCAACCTCATTTTCATGTTCCAATTTTAGGTTCTTGGCACTTTGCGATTGTGAACTTCCACATTGAATTTCCCGAAGATGGATAAGATTTTTTAATCATACTTTTTTGTCCTGAATTTAGAAACACTTCACCTCGAAAGTAAACTTTTGTTTTATCTTTAAACAGTGATTTCTATTTTACAGAATGTTGTTTCGCTCTCTTGAGAAATTCCGACTTTGTCGGTTATCTAGATATGCACCGCAACTCTTCATATCATTAAAAAAATGGATTTATTTTTGTGTGGATTCGTAAAAATTTCCGGGCGATATGTGAAAAAATTCGAAAAAAGTTGCCAATGCGTTTTTGGACCACCCTGGTGACCAATCGGTAGAAATAATATTAAAGCAGTTTGTAAATGTTTAAAAATAAAAAAGTTACCTTATTCTTACGCGTTTCTTGTTTATCATCATCCTTGTGGTGGTCGTCGTCCTTCTCCACCTCTTCGGCGTTACTATCTAAACTAAACGAAACGGAACTTGCCTTTTTTCTACCATTGGCTGTTGAATTAGTTTCAAAAGTAGTAGTAGCATTTGTCGGGGCAATCGTAATCGGTGGAACCCAATCCGAGGAGAGGACAATGTCTGCATCGGAATAGACTTTTTTAGAAGGGATCTGTTGGACCACAGGAAGTGGAGGATTCGGATCGCGGATATCGATGCCGGAGTCGTGACAGGACTGTTTGACTAGAGATCCTTCTTCTTCGGGAATGGCATTAGTTTTGGGTGGATCAACCTACGAAATTCCAGAGACAATTAACAAATCTCAATCTTAAAACTCTCAATTTTCGAAATCAACTTTTAAAAATTACTTAAGTACCAAGAAGTTAATTACTCGGATTGATGTAAAAAGTAGAGAAAATATAATCGAACAATTTATTTTAGACGAATCATAATTTCAAATGAAAGTATACAAAAATAGCGATTCTGCACAAATAAACTTTACACGGCAAAAAAGCAGCGAATTCCGTTGATATATTTAAAGCCACTTAAAATTTAACTGAAATCCATGGAAACTTTTTGGAAACTCTTGAAAGCACTTGGTACCTTTGGAAATATTTTTAAATCCATTAAAATCTGTTGAAATCCATTGAAATGTATAAAATTCCCCAATATCTTTGAAATAATTGCCGGTCCTATAAATCTTGTCTACCTGAATTTGGTGAAATTCTTGGTAATTCTTTGAAATCTTTGAAAACCCTAACAAATTTGATGAAATCCTTTAAAAAATTTTATATCTCTTGAAATTCAATGCAATCTTTTAAAATAACTTAAGATTTTTTAATACTTTTTAATTCTTTCATATCCTTTTAAATTGTTGAAATCCGCAGAAATCCCTTGAAATAAAATTGTATTAATTCCCTAACGTATAAAGCATTTGAAATCCCTTAAATATCAATTGAATTAAACTTGTTCATTAAAGTTCCCTAAAAAAATTTTTAATTTCTAGAAATATTTGAAATCCTTGGAAATTTAAATCAATCCTTTAAATCTGATGAAATTCAGTCAATGGAACTTCATTTATTGTTCAATGTTCTCTAAAAATCCCTGAAAATCCTAGAAAATTCTTTGCAATCCTTTGAAATTTTTGATATCTATTAAAATTCTTGATAATACCTTGAAATTGAATTTGTTTACCCAATTTCACCAGAAATCCCTTATTTTTATACTTAAAATTCAGTGCACATTTAGGTAAAATTAATGTGGATACTATAGTAAATTAAATTTTAAGCATTTCAAATTTCTATCTTTTCAAGTAATAAAAGATCAGTTTTAAAATAAAATTATGGATCATCAACTGGAGTAGATGAATTTTAAACCAGAGCTGAATTTTTAACAAAAGTGCTGAACTTTCTACCAAATAGTTTTGCTTTTAAAGAAATAGATGAATTTTCAAATAAAAAGATTAATTTTAAATCAAACAGATTAATTTTTTACCGAAAACATCATTTTTCAAGAAATATATGACCTTTTAAATAAAACAGACAAGTTTTTAACCAAATAGCTGAAGTTCGAACTAAAAAGTATCAATTTTCAATCAAAAATGGAATGGTTAAATTTTTAGTTTAAAAAAAAATTCAACCAAACTGATGAATCATCAACTGGGACAGTTGAATTTCAAACCTAAAAGATACATTTTTAGCTAAGATGTGAATCTTTTAACTGGAATATTTGAATTTTCCACCAAAAGTATGATTTTTCAATCAAGGAGATTAGTTTCAACCAAACCAGACGAATTTTCAACAAAATTTTTAACAAAAATACATAATAAAGCAACTTTCAACTAAAAAAGATAACTTGTCAACCATAAATTTAATAATTAAATTATCAGTTCAAAAAATTAATTTTCAACAAAAAAGATTAATTTTAAACTGAAATACTGGAATATTCAATTGGAGTAGTTGCATTTTCAGTTTAAAACATTTCAATAAAAAAATATAATTTTCCAAATAATAGTTAAATTTTCAAATAAAGTGAAGTTTTTAACTAAAATTATGAAACTTTAACTACAAAAATTATTTTCATGCAAAATAAAAATTCAATTTTCAATCAAGAAATTATTTTCTAGCTAAAAGGACGAATTTTCAACTAAAAAAACAGTTCTTCAACTAAAAATCCAATATTTAAATTCTCAGTACAAAAAAATGTTCAGTCATAGAAGAAACAGAATTTTTAAAAATATAGCTAATTTCTTAACCAGAGATGAATTTTTAATTAAAATAATGAATCTTAAACCAAAAAATTAATTTTTAATAAAAGAGTTCAAATTCCAACCAAGCAATTAAGCTTTTGTTCCAAAAAGATGAATTCTGAACGAAAAATGCAGTAGTTGATATTTCAACGAAACAAGATTTTAGTTTTTCATAAAAAACAGTTGAATTTAACCAAAAAAGGTGAATTTTTAACATGAGTTGAACTTTCAACTAAGAAAGATTTTGCAGTCAACAGAGAATAGAAGTTGCAAACAAACTGTTGATTTTTCGAGCAAAAAGATTAATTTTCCACTAAGGAGATTAATTTTCTACCAAAAAGAATGAAACTGAGCTGCAAATCATTTTAAGCAGAAATATTAAACATTACAAATTTAATTGAAATTTTCATTTTGAATAATTTAAAAGATTCAAAATTTTATTTCAGAATCTTGTAAAATCTACATGTTATTTTAAATTTATTCAAATTCTTCCTGATCATTGTTGTTGTAAATCCTGCAAAATTATAAATATTTCCTTAAAATCTCTCAGATTCATTTTGGACAATTTTGGAAATCTTTTTAAATATTCTCTTAAAATTAATTTTTTGAAATAAAAAGCCATTTTCAATTTTCCTAGGAATGTTAAGAAAAGTGTTGTTTTTTCACTATTTTGAAGCCTGTCATAATTCTAAAAAAGCTTTTCAATTTTTTGTTCGAAATCTGCAAAAATCAATTTTTTGTTTTACAGTAGGCCGTGGGCTATTTGCAACAAAATTTCGGCACGAATATCCGGATTTTTTCGATATACGTAGATACTTCGTCTAAATTATTTGATATCATATCAAATTTTTAAGTAATTTGAATCTTTCCAGACTTTCTAAATATCTTTTGAAATTGCTCAGATTTACTCTAAAAATTATAGGTGTTCAATATTTATTATGCATAAAAAATCAACAATTTTACTTGTAAATTAAATTTCTTCAAATAGAACAA
The DNA here is from genome assembly GCA_035041075.1 of Acraspis erinacei. Lineage (NCBI taxonomy): Eukaryota > Metazoa > Arthropoda > Insecta > Hymenoptera > Cynipidae > Acraspis > Acraspis erinacei. The sequence goes on along the minus strand of JAWWLR010000166.1, from coordinate 8,625,134 downwards.
TTAGGGTTGTAAAATTCAAAGTTTAGTTTTGAATATTTGATTTATAATTACTGATTTTACATGAACATCAAATATTTCTATATATTAGTCAATTGTTATTTTTCTTAATTACAAATTTTTTAATTTTCAAATCTTAGACTAATAATATAATATTTTAAGTTTCATGAAAGCCTTAAATTATGAATATATTATTTTAATGTTATTTTAAAATATTGCAGTTTAGTAAGTTTACATGTTTACATAAAAATTTAATTTTTAACGTTAAAATCTCGAAATTCTTAAATTTTGAACTGAATCATAGTTCAATTGTTAAAAATCATTATAATTTATATTTGTTTGGTCAACTAAAAAAGTTTTTTTTATCTAAAATTGTCTATTTCAAACGCTACCAATTAAAAAAAAATCTTAATCTTTAAAACTGCAACTTAAAATTCTTAAAATTAAAAATGTACGCTTAAAAATTAAAATTCAAAGTGGAACATTTTTAAGTGAGAGATTTTAGAATTATACATTATAAACTGAATGATATCATAATTTAAAAAAGATAAAAATTCAACAGATGATTTAAAAACTGTTGAAATCAAACTTGTACAGATTCCCGATCAAAAAATAAATTCACTGTCATTTCCCGGTCTCCAGTGTACACCAATTTCTAGGATTAATTAACCCCCCCATTAATGAATAATTTCTTACTTTGTCTGAATTCAGAGAGTCTTGCTGCTCATCATCAACAGATAACGAACACCGATCTTTGCTGGGAACAGCCCAATGATGATCAAGCATGGAACGCCTGCGTTCCTCCAAATTTTTGGATGTTTGACCTCCAATTGCTTCATCGCTGCTCTCCTTTTCCTTATCCTTATCTTTGGTCGAAGTCGAATTTTCATCCTGGAGAGACAAATAGTACCATTTAATTTATCTGATTTAATGTATCTGCAATATGTGGGTCTGTTAACTTTGAACATTCAACTTAGAAACTTACGACTTGTAGATTAGTCGGAGTGACAAGATCTCTCTCGAAAGCTTTCGGAAAAGCGTCTCCTTCCCTTTCAGCACAGCTGCAAACGCTTTCGCTATCGTCGGCCGCTAATTCGGGGAAATTTTCATCCTTTCCTGGAGACTGACATTTGCTGGCTCCTGACTGCGAAAGTTTCTTCATGTAGTATATTTCCGGCTTTTTATCCTGATGGTTTGACTCAGCGTGACTGACTCTCATGTGTGCGATGTCGTAATAAATCGCAGCATTTACCACGAATTCCATGGGAGCGATGACACCATAAGATTCGGCTCCATGCTCAATGACGAGAGGGTCTGAGACATTTGGATCAAACATCACAGCGTTTGGTGTCACTAGCAAAACTCCACCAACGACGCCCTGGAAAATAATAACAAATTGTAGAGAAAAAATATTACGAAATTAAAATAAATTGAAAAACCGTTGCAATACTTCCAGGGAACAAAATCAGGGTGGCCGTGTTTAATTAATTTAAATAATTAAAACTGAACTGCAAATAAAAGCACTCAAAGTGGAACTCTTTCGAAAAACTCTCGCGAAACTTATAATTCAAATACTCAATAATTTACACGTATAAAATCGAAACTTTTAACACTTTCTAATTAAAAAACTTTAAATGAAATGCCATTAAACTGCAGAATTTTCAACTTTTATAAATGGAATAGTTTAAAGATTTCTGGATAAAAAAATGTATATCAACGCAATCATTTCTAATTATCTATATTACAAATAATCCTCCCTTTTAACTAATATTAATATAAATATTACAAATAATACATATCCTTTTTCCAATTCAGTACAAAATGAAAAATAATAAGTTCCCACTCTCATCTGAATGTTAAAAATACAAAAGTTTCCACCCATCTATTCAAAGAACCTTAAAAATAAAAAGTTAGACTCTTCTAATTCTGGGGAAAAAAATAATAACCAAACTTGTCGCCTTTCCAACTCAATAAAAATGTTAGAAAAAAATTAATTCCCTATTCCGGTACAGAAAAATGTGAAAACCAAAATTTCATACCTCTTCGAATTTAGAAAAATTTGAAAAAAGAAAGTTCCTCCCTTCCAATTCCGTAAAAACGATTGAAAATGAAAAATTTCCTCCTTTAACTCAATAAAAACATAAAAAAAAGGGCTTCTTCCAATTCAGCAAAAATTGTAAACAAAAAATGTCTTTCTTGCAAGTCAATAGAAATGTTAAAAAGTAAAAAATGATCCTTCATCCAATTCAGGAAATACATATTGAAAAAAAAATTTCCTCCATTACAGGTCTATAAAAATATAAAATGTCCTTCCACCCATTCGACAAAAATTAAAAACTAACATTTTCTGCTTTCGAGCTCAATAAAAATGTTAACAATACAAAAATTACTCGCTTTCAACACAATAATAATCTAAAAACCAAAAAAGAAATATTGCTTGAAGATTTTTAAATTACGGATTGTAAACTGAACGATTTCATAATTAAGAAAGTTAACAATTGAAAATCAACATTTGCAAAATTCCGGCCAAACAATTAATTCACTTTCATTTAAAACAATTCAATTTTCAAACAAAAAAGATACATTTTTTACAATAGAGAAGAATGTCAATTTTTTTAGAAACATTTGACCGTTAAACCCGAAAAGATTAATTTTCAATACAAAATTTCATTTTCAACCAAGAAAGACCAAATTTTAACTAAATAGCTGAATTTTCAACCAAATGTTTCCACCAAAAAGTTAAAATAATTTAACTTTTCAGTAAAAAAAATAATTTTTAACAAAATAGTTCATTTTCCAGCCAAAGATGAATTTTGAATTAAAATTATGAATCATGAACCAAAACAAATTAATTTTTAACAAAAACGTCTAGTTTATAATTAAGTAATTAAATTGTTATTTAAAAAAGGATGGATTTGGAGCCAAAAATGTAATTAATTTACTAACAAAACTTTTAATTTTTAATAAAAAGCAGTTGAATTCAACCGAAAAATACGACTTTTCAACATGAATAGAATTTTCAACTGAGACAGATTTTTCAGTGAAGAGAGAGAAAAAGTTTGCAAACAAACTGTTGATTATCAACTAAATGCGATTAATTATCAGCAAACAATAGAATGGTTACATTTTCAATTTAAAAAATTAGTTTCTAACCAAAAACTGATTAGTTAAATTTTAAGTTACAAAAAATTAACAAAGAGATACATTTTTAACCAGGAAGATTAATTTTCAACCAAAAAAGATGAGTTTTTAACCAAGTATATGAATTTTCAAGCAAAAAATATCAATTTTCAGATATATTGATTTATTTAGAGTAAAAAAATTAATTTTCATTCAAAATAATTAAACAATTGTTTGCAACAAAATAGTTAAATCTCCACCAAAGAGATGAATTTCTGATTAAAATGAATCTTTAACAGAAAAACGAATTTTTAACAAAAGAGTTGTATTTAATATTTCAACCAAATAAAAATTAATTTTTAATCAGAAACATTTGAATTCAACCAAAACGACCGAAACGAATGTTGAATTTTCCAGCGAAAATAGGAACTTTTGACCAAGAAAATTAATTTATTACCAAAAAATACGAATTCTCCACAAAATAGTAAAATACTGTAATATAAAGATACTTTTGTTAAAGATAAATTGTTAAACGAAAATTAAATAGTTAAATTATCAGTTAAATAAATCAATATTTAACAAAAGAGATGGATTTTCAACTAAAACGATGGAATATGCAGGTGGATAAGTTATATTTTCAATTTAAAAGAAAGAAACTAGTTTTCAACCCAAAATAAACTAATTTAAAAAAATAGTTAAATTTTCAAACGAAGTGATAAATTTTTGAACAAAAATATGAATATTCCATCGAAATAGTTGAATTTTAACAGAGAGAAATAGAGAGTCACAATGGAGTAGAAATGTTTGATGAGAATGAAGTGGCGCCCCCAACTCCCATTATA
>JAWWLR010000166.1:8557892-8568203 GCA_035041075.1 Acraspis erinacei | reverse complement strand
ATACATTTATGGAAATGACATACAATTTGAGGGACAGATTCGAATGCGAAGCACGAGATACGTGATGAGAATGTGTTAGTTAAAGCCGAAGGAGCTTTAACAAACGAGAATTCACAATAACCAAATTACTGCTGTCGATGCTTTGACCTTTAGCTTTAAAAAGTCTGTGCACAAGTGCACAAGCGCGAGAACCAACACCCACGCGCTCTAGGCGGGCTCAAACTTGCGAGCGAAGCCAGCCGCGCGCCAATTTTTTTAGTATAATTTCTGCGCATAAAATTATTACGAAAATGAGTAATAAGAAGTAAAGTCCTCCTTGTTTCAGAAATGTCGCATCTCAGCTTTTGATTAAAATCTGGACCTTTACAATCGTTTTATTAACACATTTTTGGTGGTAATTTTATGCGCGGAATTCAACAAAGAAAAAATTCAATTCGAAAAAAAATATTTTGATCAAATTTCAATATTTGATATATTTTTAATATCAAATAGGTACTTCCATTCATTCTTTAGGCATATAGTTCTACATATAAAAAAAATGGTGACTGTAAGAACTAATTTTTTCATACATTTCGTGCGTCAACCCGCCGTGCAGTATTGTACGTCGGGTTGCATCGTAACCATTCAGTTCGCGAGGCCCGCTAGGTACACCAGGTGAATTATTTAGCTGTTTTGTGTTTTAAAGTGTTTTGTGCCTTGGTCACACGCTTTTGATATTTATTTATTAGAATTGGAATTAACCAAGGAAAAAGTTTGCATAATTATCTTTTTTTTAAACTCAGGTGTGTAACAAAGTGGAGTAATTTTTTTCTGACCATTAATATTCGAAGAACAGAATTTTAACTTTGTAACATTGCATCTTTTAAGCAAGAAATAAAGACAAAGAAGATTACTTTCCTACCATAAAAAATGAGTTTTTAATCCAAAAGGAGGATTTTTCAATAAAACAGTTGAATTTTCGACCAAAAGGATAACTTTAGCAAAATAGTTCAATTGTATACCTACAAAGATGAAGTTTAAACCAAACAGTCGAATTTTTAATAAAATAATATTGAATTTTAACCTAAAACAGTTACATTTTCAACCAATTAGGGTAATTTTCAAGCCAAAAAGACGATTTTTTAGAAATAGTAGAATTTTCAGATGAATTGAAAACGAGTTCTTAACGAAAAATGTAATATTTGATATTCCAACCAAAACGAATTTTTATCAAAATAATTACATTTTCTACCAAGAGCTTGAATTTCAAACAAAATAACTAAGTTTTTAACAAAATAGTTGAATTTTCATACTACAGAGGTGAATTTTAAAACCAAAAAGACAAGCTTTCAACCAAAAAGATTAATTTTCTATACAGAAATACGAATTTTAAAGAAAACACATCAATCTTCAACCATATAGTTGAATTTTCAACTAGAAAGGATCAATTTTCCTTCAAAAAATGTTGAAGTTCAATTTTCAGTAAAAAAATAATTTTCAACTAAAGAGATGAAGCTTCAACCGAAAATGAAAATGATAAACAAAGTAGTTCAATTATTACCCAAGTGAAACGAATTTTTAACGAATTTTCAACTAAAATAAATTATGAATCTTCGAAAAAAATTGATTTTTTTAACAAAGTCACTCAACCTTCAACCAAGTCGTTCAATTTTCAATAAAAAGATGAATTTTCAAGAAATAAAGTAATAGTAGAATCTGCTATTACATTATTTCTTGAAAATTTGTTGAAACATCTACTAAGTGCATCTTTTAGAAAGATTTCAATTTTCTAATAAAAAAAAGTGGATTTCGGGCAATAAAGACAACAAAATAGTTGAATCATCAACCAAAGAAGATTAAGTTTGACTGAGGTTGAACCAAATTGTTTTATTGTTATAAAAAAATGATTAAATTTCTACTAAAATACACGATTTTTAAACCAAATAAAAAGAATTACATCGGAACATACATTATAAAATTTACTGAATTTCCCCTGATTTCCAGGATTTCCGTGAACTACGACCACCTGGTTTAATAAATACTTTGGTTGATTTAAAACAATTTTAGTTTATTTATATAAATTTGATTTTTAATTGATTAAATAATGTATGCAATTTAAATACAGTTTTAATAAAAGCCAATATATTTCTTTAAACCAATCCATGGCAAAAAGTCTTTCTTGGATTGTAAGAAACACTTCTTTGCAAGTTTTAAAATCGATTTCACTAATATATCATCATTTCAAAACGATGAACTAAATGACCTGAATTTCAACTAAAACAAGTTGATGGCACTTTAATTTTAACGCTTAGGAATTAAACAAGTCAACACTGAAATATCTTAGTTTTCCCAATCATAAAATTTTGTTCCATTTTCTAAAAATATAGACTAATCTCTAGGTTTGAAGTTTATAAAATTTCCTAATCTCTTTAGCCTAGATTTTCTCTAACGTGACTTTTACACTTTACGCGGTGCAACGAACGACAAAACAGGTGTTTAATATTTTTAAACAAAACCTTGTTTTTTTACCCAAGCTTACAGCTTTATGTGGTAACGGATATTATACGACAACCAGTTATAAATATTTGACTCTATCGATACCAGAAACTTATGCAAGGCAAGATTTAGTGCGTGAGCTTCTACCAAAATATCCCACAAAGTCCAATTTTTTGACAGAATACAAATAGTCAGGCTTGGACTATAGCAAAAAGGAAAAACAACTGTTCTATATTCAAATAATCCTTGCTCTGCACGATTCCAATTTTTTATTCCATTCTAAATTTAATTATTCGCATTAGAATTTTTTAAATAGTAAATAAATTAATAACTGTGGTAATCTTCCATTTGTTACCCTTACTTTTTCTTAAAGACATACGATTTTTTTAAGCTCTCTACGTCTCATTTTTTAGCAAAAAATTCAAAATGTTTAAATTAGATTAGAGGCCGCTCAATAACTACGTTACGTTATTTTGAAAACTTCTTCCACTCCTCCCCTTCTTAAAGCTTAAGATTTCAAGTCGAAATGTATTCAATTTTCAAGAAAATAGTTGAATTTTCAACCAATAGTTGAATCTTCAAGACCAAAAAGACGAATCAAGAAAGAGGAATTTTCAACCAATAACTTATTCAGCAAAAAGGATGAATTTTCCATTGAGAAAGACGAATTTTTTATCCACAAAAATAAATTTCCGACAAAACAGTTTAAATTTTCAACAACAAGAATTAATTATCAACCAAACAGTTTGACTTGAAACTTAACAATTTAACTTTCGATCGAAAGCGACGAATTTCCAACAAAATAGTTGAATTTTCAAACTATAGACGAATTTTTGACCAACTTTTCAAATTATTAATCAAAAAGATTAAACTTCAACCAAAAACATTTGCATTAAACAGTTCGAACAAAAAACGCAGTTACATTTTCAAACCAACAAGACGAATTTTTTAGAAGACAGTTGAGTTTTTAATCCAAAAGAACGAACTCTCTATCCACAAGACAAATGTTAAAAAAGTTGTATTTTTAACCCGAAAAAGATCACTTTTAAACAAAATAATTTAATTTTTAACAAAATAATTAAACTTTTGTCAAAAAAGTGTAATTTTCAACTTAAATGATGAATCTTTCAAAAAAAATTCTTATTTAACAAAGAAGTTGAACTTTTAACCAAGAAGTTGAATTTTCAATGAAACAGATTAATTCTCGGCGAAAAATACAATAGTTAATATTTTAACCAAAAAGATTATAATTTTTAATAAAAAACAGTTAAATTCCACCAATAAGATGAAGTCTCAACAAAATGGTAGACTCCTCAACAAAATAATGTTCAAACAAACAGTTGCACCTTTATTCAAAAAGATCAAATTTCTACCATAATATATGAATTTCGAACCAAGAAAGATTTTTTATTGCAGAAAGACAAATATTTCAACCAAATTGTTGAATTTTTAAAACAGCAAGGCATGTTCTTTACAAAAAGGGTTGAAATTTCTACCCGAAAATATGAATTTTTAAGCAAAAAGTTAATTTTCTACCAAATTATCAGAATTCTCAACCCAAAAAGAAAAATCTTTTATAAAACAGTTAGAATTTCAACTCGAAATTATAGGAATTAAAAAAAGTCAAATTTCAACATAACAGTTTAGTATTAAGACAATAAAATGAAATTTTTTAAAAGCAGTTGAACTTTTAATCAAGCAGTTGAATTATTAACAAAAAAAGACAAATTCTCCATTTAAAATTTAATAGATAGGTGAATTTTCAACTAAAAACGATTAAGCTGTATCAAAAAATGGAATAATTAAGTTTTCGGTTAGAAAAAAACCGACATTTCAACATAATAGTTCAATAATAGACCAACAAAATGTATTTTTAATAAAGAACTTCCACTTTCAATAAAGTAGTTTAATTTTTAACAAAAAAATATAAATTATTAATTTAAAATTTAATAAATAGTTGATTTTTCAACTAAAAACGATTAATTCTAATAAAAAATAGAATAATTATACTTTCAGTTAAAAAAAATTTCAATAAAATAGTTCAAATTTCAACCAATAAAATGAATTTTTAACAAAGTAGTTTCACTTTCATCCAAGTACTTGAATTTTCAACGGAAAAAGATGAATTTTTAATTAAAAAAATGTAATAGTTGAATTTTCAACTAAATAAAATAAAATTTCAGTATTATTTTGTTGAAAATTGCGGTATTGTGTTAAAAATTCAACTATTATGATAGAAAAATAATTTTTGTTGTTTAAAATAAATAAATAAATTTGAAAATTTTACATTTGTATTTGAAACATTATTTTACTCTGTTTATAAAAGATTATGTGTTAAAAATATTACAAGATTAAGCATGTATTATCTTAAATACAACAAATTTTCATAGTTTCCAGTCCCATATATTATTATTTCTGGAAAAACTATTTTTACAGGGATTAGATTTTCGACCTGAGAACTGCCTTGATAGAATTTTTCCAAAGTATTTTATGTATTTTCTTCGCACAAATAATTTCTTCCTCTTTGAATATCTTTCAGAATCCTCAGAAAAATAAAAAGCCTCCGTGCCAAATTATTCGGAAACGAAGCTTTGAATAAAGCTTTTCAAAACTCACCTCGGGAAAGTTTGTCGATGGATTCAAATCGTCCTTCAACTTTATTCCGCAAAGAATCGAGATCGAATGGTGCTGTGAATCCATGGTCCACACTCCGACTTTTACTCCTGGAATGATAATAAAAATTAAATATTCCAAAATTTGATTTAAAATTTAATTAATAAAAGCACTTGGAAAACTTTAAATTAAGAGGAATTAGTTTATGATTTCTTTATCTTTAAATCCAGAATCAAAACCTTTAACATTTATAACAAGAGTGTAATTTTCGAGTTAATAAATATTATTTTGTAATAAATGATATCTACTTGTAAGTTTTATTTGAATTCCTCTTTTTTTCTGGCGTTTTTGAAGGATTTTTATTTGCCACCAAACTGCTCATTTACTGATACTGAACTCAATTATTTAATGTATTAAACCAAACAACAGACTACAGACACTTCGACAATATTACAAAGCGAAATTTCGAGTCTAATTAATATCACAGATGCTAACTTTTGAACTAATTGGATCAATTAATTTTACCTTCATCGTTAATTTCACTAATTTTCGCGTGAAATTGATGTTCAATAAATTCAGTAAAGTGAACATTACGGTGTTACATTTCTGTTTTAATTTTTCCTGTATATAGCCCCGAAATTTTTTCGAATCCAGACGAAAATACATGCGTTTTTTTTAAATTGTTGTATTGAGTTTTGCGAGCTTTTGGCGCTAATTACAATTTTTGTGCGTTTTAAAAATATATAAATTGTTCCCAACACATATAGTATTACTTTGTATTGAATGTGAGATGTTTTAATAAATTCTTATGACAATTCATTATTGTTTAGAGCAATTTTCTCTTCGAATATAGTTAGTGAATCACGATTTTTTCCGAATTATTCAGTTTGGTTTCATTTTTTCAGTTATGGAGTGAAGCCATAATGAACTAAATTTGACAGAAATAATTTGTAAACCATTCATTAATATTTATAACAATGTTCTCTTAGAATAATGCTATAAATGTGTAGTTTTTTTCTAAAGTTTTCCACCTTTAAATTAGAGTGATGTGATAAGTAATTCAAATAAATAAAAAGTATGGTTTAAAGAATTTATTTTAATCTTCAATAACATTGTTTTTGAATAATGTTAGAAAGCCGTGGTTTTTCTGAAGTATTACATTTTTTTAACTCTTTAGTTAGGGAGAGGAAATAATTAATTATATTCAACAGAGATAATTGTTTAAAATATTTGTTAATATTCATAACAATATTCTCTTAGTATGATGCTAGAAATAGTCCATTTTTTCAAAATTTCCCCCTATAATTTTCCATCATAAATGTTATTATCCTTATGATTATTATCATTATAAATGTTATTAATAAATAAATTTATTATCCATTTACTGTTATTTTTAATAATATCATCTTTGAATAATGCTAAAAAATCGCGTTTTTCTACAACTTTTGACCTAAAACCAGGTAATAATTAAATAAAATATAACAAAAATAATTGTTTGCAAATAAATTATTATTTTTTACAACTATCTTCTCCTATAGCTTTGGTAGATAGTTACGGTTTTTTCTGAAGCTTTTGACTTTATGTTCACATTTTACTATCTATATATTTACTGATCTATATAGACAATCAAACAAATATTTCAAGCATCAGTTTTATGTCAGAAAAATATTTTCACAAAAAAAGAAAGAGACTGTTTAAATAATAATTCTCTTTAACGTTTATTTATTATTATTTTATAACTAAAAGTCCAAAACAAAGTAAAAAATTTCAGAAAAACCACAACTTTCTAGTAATTATCTAAGAGAAGATTAAAACCAATAATAAATTGTTTAAATAATCATTCTTTTTAACTTGATTAATTATTACCTCATTAGGTGAAAATTTGAAAAAATTAAAAATGTCTGAAAACGCAATTATATAGCACTACTATAAGAGAAGATAGTTATGAACAATAATAATTTGTTTAAATATTATATTTGTTAAATTTTATTATTCATTACCTCGCTCTGAGTGAAATGTTGAAAATTTAAGAAAACTCCCAAAATTTCTAAGATTATTCGAAGACAATTTTATTCTAAATAATAAAAAATTATTTAACAAAAGACTTACAATAAATTTAAGTAATTATTTTTTTGCTCTAACTGAAAAGTTGAAAATAAGTTGAAAAATTTAGAAAAAAGCGCGACTTCCTAACACGATCATAAAATAAAATGGCAAAAAAATAAAATGTTTAAACAATTCATGTTAATATAATAATTTTTTAAAATAAAAAACGGATTCATTTTCTTTGTTGGATTCGAATAATTTTCGGGCGATATGCATAAAAATTCGAGGAAAAACTTTCCAATGCATTGTTGGACCACCCGGCTTTGTGAACATATAAAAAAGCATTATAATAAAAATATCAAAGCTAATTTATTAAACGAGCAATATAAATCAAAATAAAGGTCATAGTGAAAAAACCAGTAAAAACAAACTAAAAATGCATCATGCCAAAAAAAACGATCTAACACTCAAAACATCAAACGTGCGATTTCAAGTTTTAATATACCACAAACCTTTAAGAAAATCTTTTTAAATGTAGAATTGGTTCCTAGAAACGTAGAATAAATGTTATTTTTTCTCTAAAAATATTTTTTTTTTCTAAACTTCAATAAAAAGTTTGTTTTAATTAAAAGAATCTTTAAATAGTGAACTGACTTTGTAAAATCACGTTTACTCTAGAACTCTGACGTCAGTAAATTGACCTTGTAATCATCCATAGTTTATAGTTGCATTATAAATTTATAGAGCTAATAAAATAGAAAAACTCTAAGGTAGCCAACTGGCAATTCTTCTTTGATTAAAAAATAAAACAAGAATGATTTATCGTTTATTTCTCAGTCTTTTACTTCCGGGAAATAAATTTTTTTTATTTTTCTTTAGATTACAAACCTGAAATAAGTCGCTGTGAGGTTTTCCGTGGATCTCGTGTGCATCACATCCTGGGACAACCGCCGAGATCTAAATTGCAACAAAAAAATGCAAAAGAAAACAAAAGTGAGTTACATGCGAGCAAAAGTGCAAAATAAAGAGTAATTAGAGCAAACCAAATAAAAATGAAAAATGCAGACGAAGCAAATAAAAATATCCAATTAAGATTAACAAAGCGCGTAGGAAATGCAGCTTGCAATAATGCAATTCCTCTCAACGATTTTTACATTCCCATCATAATGAGAAGGTATTGTTTTTATGTGAAAACTGAATATCGCGGATGTCTTTAAATCTTCACGTTTCGAGACCCCCTGAATCCCAAAAAATCTTTATTGCCGTCTGTATACGGGATAACTTTTGAAAGACTAATCTGGTTGGGTTGCGCTTTGGCACGCGTGTTTATGAACCAAAAAGAAGGATCGAGTTTGTTATTCAGCCATTTGGGATGAAAATTTAAAAAGTTAGAGCATTTCCAAGATTTTTGAGAGCGTTTTTTCAAGAATTAAAAATGGTATGTCCGACTATTCATAGTACTCGGAAACTCGAACAATGTATCCTTATGGCTTTTTTCTATAAGCATTATAGGATTTAAAAAAAAAACATAAAATAAAACGAATATGAATATTTGATCTTAATCAATTTAAAGGAATCCAATGAACAAATTTGGACAAATACCATAAAATTTTCTTGTTGCAATTTAAAAAAAAGATACAAATTTTCCTGAAAAAGAAAATTATTCTTTTTTTGGACAAAAATAAAAAGGAGGAAAGAAAAATTAGAAGGTAAACAACCAAATTCCCTTCCTTCTGCTGTTTATTTCTTTCGTCTTTTGTATTTTCATTATTATAAAATCACAATAAGAAAAACGAAGTGTCTCTTCGTCCCGAAATTCGGGATGAATAGTCCAACATGTTTCATTAGCTGGGCTAGTCGTCCTGAATTTGTGGTCACAGGAACAATGTAAAGTCACACTCCTGCCCCTTTTCCAACGTCCCGTGGTGGGGCGGGAAGGCATCCCCGTTACAGGTCACAAAAATAATATAAAGTCACACCCCTGCCCCTTTTCCAACTCCCTTAATTTTTCGGGACGACTAGACACAGCCTTTCAAAAATTGTTGAACCCGTTTATTATTGTCTTAGCAATTTTCTCGTAGAATGGATTTAGAAACTTGCGGTTTAAAAAAAGTACACTTTTTCTTCAATTTTTAATTAGAGTGAAGTAATAATTAATGTTAACAAACATCCTTTTTTAAACAATTTATTATTATTTTAATAAATTGTATTCAAGTGTAACAAATTGGAATAATTTTCAACTTTTTGTCCGTTTTTTACTTGGAGTAAGTTAATATTTAATTTAATATAGCAAACATAATTGTTTCAACAAATTATTATTTTTTATAGATATCGTCTTCTATATTAATACTAGATAGCTGCGGGTTTTTCTCGATTTTTTAACCTTTTGTTCACTTTTCAATTAGAGTGATGTAATTATTAATTCAAGTTAACGAAAATAATTGGTTAACATTTTTTTATTATTCTTAATAATATTATCATTGCTTAATATTAGAAATTTGCGGTTTATTCTGAAATTTTAAACTATTTGTCTAATTTTCAATTAGTGTCGTAAAAATTAACGAAAGTTAACAAAAATATTTGTTGGTACAATTTATTCTTGTTTGCAACTATCTACTCTTAGATAAATGCTTGAAACCTATTGTTTGTTCTTTTACGCTTTGCAATAAACTTCATGTAGTAATTTAAAACATAACTTTTACGGTTCATTTACAAACCTAGTTATCCCACCTACTCGTAACTATCCCATTCTCTCTCTTTGTTTCTTGTGTAAGATAGCTTTTTTGTTTAAATTATTGTTTTAACATTGGGAAAAGAGCAAAAATAATTCAATTTAAAAAATACAATACTACTTAAAAAGTTCTTCTTCTTAAGGTTTACTTATTGTTTGTTTATAACTAAAAATTCAAGCAAACCTAAAGATTTCAGACAAAATCAACTTTCTAGTATTACTCTAAAAGAAGACCGTTATAAAAAATAATCAATGTTTTAAATAAGCATGTCCGCCAACTTGCTTTAATTATCACCTCAAAATGTGAAAAGTGGAAAAAAAGTTTAGGAGCTCAGAAAAAAGCCGCAACTCTGTAGCACTCTTCTAAGAGAAAATTGTTCGGAAAAATATTAAATTGTTTAAACAACTATATTTGTTATAGTTGTAAATTTAAGGAAAACCCCGCA
>JAWWLR010000166.1:8459743-8470905 GCA_035041075.1 Acraspis erinacei | reverse complement strand
AACAATATTGGTCAAATCCCTTTCCACTAATGAGAGAAGCCGCTAGGTAGAGATGCCGCAGATGTGCCATGTCTCATATGTGACTTGCCGCAGAGAGACTGGCTGCATGTGAAATGATATGGACCCGTCTTGTTTAGTATATCCTAGCAACCATATACACTTTAAAATATTGCATAAAATAAGTGATGCAAACTCAAGTTATCATTACTATAATACCCGGCTAACAGCAGGCTGTTTGATACTCAATAAGCGAGTGTAGCATTTTTATGTAAGATCAGGTACAAATTCAGCTACTTTAATAAGTTCAAAAATTTTAACTTTCTAATTTTCACTAATAACAACATTTATTAGGTAATTTACAAAAGAATTTTTTCGTTACCTATTCATATTTAAATAATTATGTAACACATTATGTTATGTTGAGCGAACCGATTTTCGGATGACCACATAATTAAATCTTCTCGTGAATAATTTATAACAGTACAAAAACAAATTTTTAATTTTGAAAATTAAAAGAATAATAATCAAAAAGTTTTGAAGATAAGAATATTAAGTTCGATAAATATTTACCAATTTAAAGATAATCTAATTTAAGGAAATTTAATGATCTTTAATATATTTTTAAAACCCCAGGCCAATAGCCACATTTTTTAATATAAAGAATTGATTTGGAAAGAAATAGTCCAATAAGTAACTTTGTATTGAGAACTTCAGTTATTTAGACTTTTTCACTGTTTCTTCATTAGCTTTTAAAAAGAATCGTAATTTAAAAGAAATCTTTTCTACTTATAGTTCATTTTATTCTTCAAAGTATTATCTATAATTCTATTTAGATAAGGCCTATCTAAATACAGTTTCTTCATGAAGCAAATTCTTCTTATTATAACATTAAGCCAGTTCCCTGTCAGGGTAGGGCCTCACTCGGTGAAGAAGGGAGCAATTTGGAGAGGGGTCTAGACTTTTCGATTGACCTAGAATTTCAGTGCTACTAATTTAAATAAAACGTTTGTTCTGCAACACTTCTCCGACGCAGGTTGCTGATCAGCCTCTATAGTGATCACCCTAAGTGAAAAGCCTCACAGCACCATCATATGAAGCTTCCCATTTCGCCCCATTAGTATCTAAGGTTTATTTTTGTTTGAAAGTTGTACTCGCGTGAACCCGGTTATACACCACAGCCACGGACTAAGTAAAGTGACTGACGAGATTATGATGTTATAAGTTAATTTAATACGATGCTTGAAATCTCCTCCGATGATGTTGTAGGTATACAACTACGAGCGCCCGCGAGGACTGTAGGTGACGACAGGTACCTCTGGATGCTTCCTTAGAGCTACCAAAGTTTATTATTGCTATTATTAATACATTTATGTATTATTCAGGCTCATTCACTCTACTGACACTCTACTTAGAAACCATTTGTCACCACAAGTTTCTTTCCTGCTATACCTCTCTTGCTTCCTTCACGTCCATGCATTTTTATACAAGCTCTTGTGTTTCTATGGCTTCTTACGTGTTTTTGAGTTAGGATTTCCTCAAAAAATTCTAATCATTCTTTCTGCAGCCTACATCTGGGCACACTGCTATGTACTTTACCTTGATACACTTCTCCCTTTAGTCGTTCTTTCATTATCTCAACATGTCCAGACCATCTTAGTAAATTTCTATCACATATATCAACTAGCTTTTCCTCTAGACTCTTATCTTTTTCCTGATATATCCACGTGTCGCTACCGTATAGCACAGTCGGTATAAATATAGAATTATGTATTGCCCTTTTAGCTTTACTTGATATATTTTTACTTCTATGAATGGTCCTTGCTCTCCCGATAACATTCTTATCCTCTTTTATACGCATATCTAACCCCCATCTATTTTTTCGTCGCTTGTGAATCAAGATTCTTGGCTATCAAGATTTATATAATTATCAACTTGTTCTATGCTCTAGTCATTTAAGACAATGTTACATATTATTTTCTCACCATTTCCTTCAAACACTATGACTTTGGTATTATTTACGATAATTTTGATATCCATGCTCTTAGAAAGCTAACCCACGTACCCACACTGTCTGTAGATCCATACCTTCTTCGTCGAAGAGAGCTTACTCCTATTCATCTGATCAAACGCCTTTTCTAGGTAAACAAATGCCCAGAAAACTATTATCCTTACCCTCCAACTTTTATCTGTGATCTGAGTTAATCTAAATATTTTATTCGTACATAATCTTCCAATCATAAATCCACTTTGGCTTCCTACATCTTTTCTTATATCTTCATTACCTTAGGAATATGTATTTTTTAATATATTTCGCTTATAGTACTTAATAAGATGATCCCTCTGTAATTATTGCACTTGTTTTTATCTACCTTTCCTTTGCATATCGGTACGGTAATCACTTTTTTCTATTTATCTGGGACTTCTCCCATCTCAACTCATAAATTTATGAATTTGCACAACCTTTGAGGTAGGTACTCGCCAACACATTTGAGCATTTTAGCGTTATCTCTGTCTACAACAGCAGCCTTATCATTTCTTAAGTTCTTAAATATATCCATACCGTCAGTGATACAGATTTTCTGAATTAAGTTTTTTAACGCATCGGGTTCTATATCGTAGTTGTGGCGTCCTACAGGTTCATTTCACAATAATTTCTGAAAAGATTCTCTTAACGCGTCTAGTATCTCGTCTGTATCATATAGAATTTCTCGCTTGCTATTTCTCATACTGACAAATTTTGTACTTTTATTTCTCTTTATCGATTTTTGAAACATTTTTTTGCTTCCTTTGAAGTCATTTTGAATTTTCTTCTATTTTTATGTTTTCACTTTATATTTACTTTCCCGAACTAGTCGTTTATTTTTCCTCTTTCCTATCCTCATCACTAAGACATGTGGTGTTCAACGTTCTACTCTAAGCTTTTCTATTTTCTTGTCGGGATGCTCTTTCTACAACCACTATACCAGACACTTCCTACGCACTCCTAATAATAAGCTCAGTTGGTTAGACGATCATACTTCACCTCAGAGGAGAAATGGGTCCGTAACTGATGATATATACCGGGACAATCTCGTTCAAACTATTCCAAAAAATATAAAAATCCAACAAACCAAAAATGCCTTCGACATGTTAATAAATCTTTATTGAGTTCATAAAAAAGGATAAGTGCATGGAGATCAGATATAACATGATAACCCAAAAGGCAAGGTACAGCTTAAAGCTTCTTGCAAACATCCTCGATCCAAGCCGATGCGCTCTTTATACTCTTATCGTCTATTAGCGTCTTCCAAGTTGTGTGTTCTATCCATTAGTTTCGCTTATTCTGAAAATCTATCCACATGTCTGGTTTGCAAAAATTCTCGATCTTGATTCGGATTTGTTTAGTTTTTTTTTTTATTTCTGCTCCATCCCTGACCTATATTTATTTTGGAGACCAGAAGGTAATGATCAGTATTAAATTTAGAACCCCTCATCACCCTTGTATTTTTCACTAGCTCTCTTAGTCTTTCAGCCACAACAACAAAGTCAATTATGCTGTGGCTATATCCTTCACACTTGGCGTGCATGTGGATCATTTCATGCATAAACCAAATATTTGTAATAAATAAGCCCTTTTCTAAGCATAAGCTATCAGAAGCTCTGTTGCCGTTATTCTTTCTTTTTAAATCCCCTAAATGACCTCGTATCCTTTCTGTATCCTGATCTTGAATGCCCACCCATCCATTTATATCTCCCAGCAGAATGATTTCTTCACCAGAATCGGAAGTACTTATTGTATCATTTAAACTTCCATAGAAGGCATCTTTTACGTCTCTCTTGTCACTATCATCTGAAGCGTAGCATGCTATGATAAATAATTTTCTGATTCCTACTTTCATTCTAAACCTCAGTCAGTCATAATTTCAGTCCCTTCCGAAATCATGTCTAAAATTTAGCAGTTAATCGTCGTAGAGTGGAGAGTTTATTTATAACGTCAGTCCCACTAAACTTCGGTTAATGAAGGCGGGGCAGGGGGTAGAACTGGAAGCTTGACAGTCAAAATTGGTTTGTGTTTTATGCTAAGAAGGTCACCATTCACGGTCTTTCTTTAGGATCTTGGAAATACATTTATATATTTTATAATCTTTGAAATACTGTGACATTGCTAATTTCTTGTGAGGGTTGACAAGAAATAAAATATCATAGAATTCTGCGAAATTTTCTGAAATTTTCAAATGCAAAATCCTTGAAAAGAAACGTTAAATTATTGGATTGATTTTTTGCTGGAACTTCTTAGCCGATCCTCTAGAGTTATAACTTAAGTTCAATTCATTGACACTGTTAATAATTAATTCTATAAGAATTAAGAAAACGAGGAATGCTCACGCGCATCCCTTATGATATACTTAATACTAATACTATTTAGATTTATGGCAGCGAGCCTTAGAAAAATGCGCAACTAACTTGGAAAATTTAGTTTCAATAAAATTCAAAAAAGTCGGTCAATCGATATTTATTTCCATACAGAGACATTTGTGTTTGTAATATATTCTAGAATATTTGAAAAATATATTAGCTTTATTTTACATTAAGCGAAACGTGAGGTTTCACTTCATAATAGGCAATAATATGATTAATATTACAACTCATTTTGATCTTTATCATATTATCTATACTTCTACATATCTATGTATGTTTAATCTCTAAACAAAATTAATTGTACATCAGAAGGCTATAAATTACCTATTTATATTATTACCTTCTTGTTTAGTAACTACAGGTTAAACTTGTTTTCTAACTGACCCTTGGAATTATATTTCTCTTGACAAATTTTCTAAATTCTACAGTGCCGTTTTGCCCTGCATCTTAGAATCGGTATTTCTCCAAAAATACAAAAAATGACACCAGAAATCTAGTAAAAGTCAGAAAAAGCATATCACTATTCAAACTAGTTGCATGCTGCTTGTTGTAATGAACAAATACTGTGGTGGAATGCTTTCCAGCGATAGGCTGTTCAACAAGTGAGTTGCAATTTTCAATCTCGAAAAGGTGTCATTGTCTTTTGAAACGTGAACCATTAGAGCTGAAGTCGTCGATCTTGGATCATTAAGTG
The DNA here is from genome assembly GCA_035041075.1 of Acraspis erinacei. Taxonomy (NCBI): domain Eukaryota; kingdom Metazoa; phylum Arthropoda; class Insecta; order Hymenoptera; family Cynipidae; genus Acraspis; species Acraspis erinacei. Next base: position 8,465,813 of record JAWWLR010000166.1, on the reverse strand, counting down.
ATATAAGTTATCTCATAGTCTTATTAGCATTATTTGTTTTATCGAAAGCAACAATTAGGATCAGATTGAAAGATGCAATTTCTCTCGAAATATAATAGATTGTTGAATCCTCTCTATTGGTATCGACAAAAAGTAGAACTTGATACACTGGTGTGTCTACCGTTTCTTGTTTTACTGAATTATTGATATTAAAAGAATTATATAAAATTCTTCACTCTACTTTAAGCGATCATTGCTCATTTGGATTCAAATTTTATTATGGATGCCTGTTATTGAAACAGAGTTTTTCCAAGATAAAAAAGGTTAACTAACTATTTACGCTCCTCAATTTCAGAAACTATTTTAAGAATTCTGGGTCGCACAACAATTTTCTAATCAATATAATTCAAAGTTTTTAAACTTTTTAAATGTAAACCTGAGGTTTGTGTGAGTATCACTATCAGATTTTAATTATAAAAATTAATTCTACTATCTTGAGTTTTCGAAATTATTTTTTTAAAATTAAATATCTCAAAAGAAATTTAAAAGAGAAGAAAAATAAGCAAATATGACATCTTTCATTCCTGAAATTTGACTGAATTGAAAATCTTCCTCGGCTCAAAAGACATAGCTAAAGTTTATGAGCCATTTTTTTTAAATAATATAACTTAGGGGATAAACTTTACGTTAGAGTGACTGCTCATAGCGCTTAAGTAATCATATTGAAGATGAGAAACTCATCAACAACTGTACACACGCGCGCACATCAAAAACGTTTAATTGCTTTAGATAGGTGGCGAAAACATTATTTTCAATATCCTTAAAGAAAAAGAATCCTCGAAAGTGATTTCATTTCTCAGAAGTGATTCATATTTTTTTTAATAGAGCTTTTTCTTCTCCATTAAGCAACCACTAATCTAGAAACAGAATTCTCAGTTTTTAATTGAATTAATTCAGGCGGAAAAATTATGTATAGGTTATAAATATTAAAAAATATTCTATATAATATTCCTTTATTTTATACATTTTTTTGAAAATCAAAAGAATATTATATATAATACTTTAGACTATATTTATATAAACTACGCCTAACTTTTCCGTCTGGGAATAAATTTATTTTCAGTTACCATCCAAACTAGAACTAGATGAATTTCTTTCTCAAATTCTTTTCGCTTTTATTTGGCAACCGATAATCTGGAAACCAATGCTCAGTTTCTGATTAAAGCGAAAATTATCTTCTAGATATAAATCTTTTTTTGTCTTTCCTGAAAATCGGCTAAATGTGAATTGATTGGTTTTGTTGTGTTACCCTTCAGTTGGAAAGTACAGTGTTCCACGAACATTAGAAGAAAATATATTGATGAAACAGAATATTTAGTTGTATTGTAATTTCCTGATTTTTTTATAATAAAAGGTTTTACATCGAAAACTGAACAGACCTGACCTATTCCAAATCATGCAAGCAGTAAAACCTGAAGTCATAGAATGATTCGTCTCTTAACTCCTTAAGCGGCATGCTGTGCTCAAGGGAATATGCCCTGGGGGAGGGGGGGGGGGGTAAGATAAAAATTAACTTTGATTTTTCTCAATCCTGGTGCCCTAATGTTTGATAGGTTCTTACGGATACTTACTGAAGTGAGTATCTTGGAGTTTCTCTGGCTACAGAGTATACAACCTTAGTCGAAATTTCACTAGCTAACAGGCAGTTAACCGGAATTACAACCAAACCCATTTCTAAAATTGTTTATCCCTTATATTGCATCAGTTTATGTGGATTCCTAAATTTTTTGCCAATTTACATTTTATGACCCCAAAAACCTGTAAAAGTATGGTTTCACAGAAGTGTGCCAAGTTTTCGGATTTCTTGACGTCTTTAAGCTGCCATACTGGACCAGCCATTTTGAATTTCTACTTTTTTCCGAAAATTGGTGAATACACAAATCGATTTAAAAAGTAGTGATATTTTTTATCTTAGCTTATTCAGTCGAGACTCTCAAAAGCTTGACAAAGACAACGAAAATACAAAATATATAAACACAAAAATTATGAACATTACATAGATCATGAAAAATTTATCAAAAACATACAGGGCAATATTTTGTTCCTTCCATACGAAAGCAGTTTAGTACATACGAAATAGGCACTACCAGCGAAAAATCCACAAATTTTGCCTCCTCCATCTCGATCAAATTTGATCCAAAAGACAAAATTCTTTTTCTGTACAGTAGTACATAGTGAAAATACACTTTGCCCAAGTGTAAGTTTGATAAGTTTCGCTTTAAATAAGTATTTATAAAACCAAATATAGTATTCTTTAAATGTTTTTGTTCATAATATGTTAATTATTCAAATTAAATATTTGAAAAATCTATTTCTGAATAGAATAGTAGATAATAATTTTAAAACAAAATAAGCTATGAATCAAGAATTGCAATAAAATTAAAATTGTTGTGAATAATAAACCGTACAAAAGATGGATTTTGTAAAAACACTTTAGAGATTAACCAACTCCCTGAAATTAGGTTACCTTCAAATTGGTAAATATTGATTTAAACCAAATATCTTATTCTTTAAAGCTTGTTCATCATAATTGGTTAATTTTTAAATTTGAAAAATTGTAACTTACTGTTATGAATAATTTATGAAAAAATTGCTTTATTTTGACGTCCTCAAAGCTGTCCGCAAATCAATCGGTCATCAACTCCCTTATATAGAGAGTTGTCTCCATAACAGATAAAGATATCTTACAAAAGGAATTACAAAACGTTAAACAAATTGTAATACAGAACGATTACACAATCAAACAAATTGATAAAGCAATAAGAAAATATACCCAACAAACAATTCAAAATAACCTGATAAAGAAAGAGAAAGAAAAACGAGGACCATCCTACCCTACATCCAAGGTTTCACGGAAAAAATGAGAAGAATTGTCAACAAACACAACATCCACACCATATTTAAACCACCTGCGAAAATAGGACAACTTCTAAACAACACTAAAGACAAAAAGGTACCTATCGGGGATACAGGAGTATATAAAATCACCTGTTCTTGTGGCAAAGTCTATATTGGAGAAACCAGGAGAGCGTTGAGCTAACGTATAAAGGAACATGAGAGTAAAGGCAGGCTAAAACATGTCACGCAATCAGCACTAGCTGAACATCATATCGAAACAGGACATAACATTTTATTTGATAAAATAAGCGCCATCGCAAAAATACACAATATTTTCCCAAGAAAACATAGAGAAGCAATCGAAATCTTAAAGCATTCTAACAACATCAATAGGGACAACGGTTATAATACCAATCCGATTTGGCTTTCCGTCCTCCCAGATTTTTTAAATAAGACTTGATTGGCCAATCAGGTGCATCCTGTCTCCATGGTGGGGCGCTCTAGCCAATCAAAGGCATCGTAGAGAGTATACATAAGAACAACATAACCTGATAACTCAGTTTCAGGTCAGCCCTAAAGAAGTGAACTGCAATGTTCACGAAACGTCGGCAAAATTCTTAGTTTTTTAAACGAGTGAAACCCGAAATATCTCTTGTCTTAAAATTAATTTATTTTTTAATGAAATTTTATTTAATTTTTGTTAAAAATTTATTTTTTGAGCTTATAAATTTAACTATTTGGTTGAAAATTGATGTAGTTAATTGAAAATTCATCCTTTTCAATAGATAATTAATTGTCTTGGTTGAAACTTCAAGGGTTTTTTTGTAACAATGAATGTAACTTGTTGACAATTTCTTTTTCGGTAAAAAAGGTGATGTATTAACTAAAAATTTAATTATTTTATTTAAAATTAACTTTTTCTTGCATTTATATATTTTCTTATTGAAAAGTCCACTATTTGGTATAGAAAAATCGTTATTTTGTCTTTAAATTTCATCTATTCTGTAGAATATTTATTTTTTTCTCTTTAAATTGTGTTCTTTTTGCTGTCGAAAATCTATCCACTTTTTTTTACATTCATCTTTGGTAAATGTTTCAGTTTTAAGATATTTAAACAAATTTCACGAGATTTTATCAGCTTTACGAAGATTTTAATAATACAAGGATTTTGCAAATCTTTCAAGGTATTTTAATATATTTTGGATGATTTTAAGAAATATCACCAGATATTTGAAAAGATTGCAGGGGATTTTATATGGTAGCAGAGAATTCCAACGATTGTAAGGTTTTTTTTTTCAATTTACGAGGTTTCACGGGATTTAATAACATTTCAATGGGCTTTAAAGAATTTAATGAGGAGAAATGAGGCATTTCGTAGGGCTTCATAGCTTTGAAGTGATTGTCAAATTTTTTTGTAAGTAATTTGGAATTCGCCCTGAATTCTTATTTATCCTAAATTCTTTTAAATCTTCAGACTTCCCTGCCCTCAATTTCTCTTTGTGGAGCTCCGAAAGAATAGTACGAATCGTCAGGGTTGTTTCTTCAGAAATGCTGAAAAATATATAAATCGAAGATTTAACAAGTCGGCTTCAAAACTACAAGGGCGACTTCTTTGAATATCATTAAAAAATGCTATTTACTTAAAAAAATTTCGTACTTTGCTCCACCTTCAATTATTTTTCAAATAAATTAAATTTTCACTTTGTTCGAATACTATCTTGTATTGTCACATCCTTCGGAATTGATGGGTTCTAGATAAAAAATTCATCACTTGTCAAACAATATGTGGAACAGATAAAAATCTTGTTGAATATAGCAAACATGAGATTTAACGATTTATTTGATTTTCACTTGAGTGTTTCAAAACATCCTCTCATTTTACGATATGATAAATTAGTATGGGGCGCTATTGGATATTTCATAAAAAAATATTATGCATAAATGGAGATCGTCATTAACTGTTATGTGGGATGAATGTTTGAAACATAGATTTGTAAATATACTATATTTTTCATAACAACAAAATTAACAATTGTCGCCCTGCACTATACATAGACTGAAACTTTTAATTACGCACGGCTTCGAGCACTGCTTGCAGTGGCCTTCATCGCACCAAGAAATTCCTGTAAAGAATTATAATTCAGGGTGGCCGCTGGGCCGGGAAATGATCGGGAATTTTCTGAGAGCGGGAGATGACCGGGAATTTTACAAATTTTAGAAGAAAAATCTGTCCAAGTTCGATTTCAACAGTTGTTTAAATAATTAGTTTAATTGAAAACTTTTTCAGTTATGTCATTCAGTTTAAAATGCGTTATTTAAAAATCTTGTACATTAAACATGTTTTATTTTAGATTTTTATTTTTAAGCGTATATTTTTAATCATCATCAGTAAATATAAATAAGGTATTAAATAATTTTTTAAAGGGATATGCACTTTATGTATTAAAAACTAATAAATAATTTATTTGATCAAACGATTCTAAATTCGTTCAAATTTTAAGAATTTCCAGATTGTTACTGTTTCGATTCGAAAGACTATTTTTAATTTAAAACAAACTTAATAATAATAATATATTCGTAATTAAAGGTTTTTATTAAATTAAAAATATTATTTCAGTCTAAACGAATAACTTTTTAACCCAATTAATTGGGAATTTTTCAATTCAGAAAAAGAATAATTATTTAATATTTAGCTAAATTTGACTGTTAATTCAATACGAGTAAATGGATGCTGAGAAACATATTTGTTCGACATAGAAAGCTTTGAAATGATAAAATTTCTGAAAGCTTTTAAACTTTTAACATTAGAATTTTACTTGTTCTATTTCAAAAATGTTTAATTTTTATCCTAAATTGTTGAATTTTTATTTAGAAATAATAATTGAACACTTATTATTAGCGCCCCAAACTAATTTATCATATTGTAAAATGAGAGGATGTTTTGAAACACTCAAGTGAAAATCAAATAAATCGTGAAATCTCATGTTTGCTTTATTCAAAAAGATTTTTATCTCTTACACATATTGCTTGACAAACTGATGAATTTTTTGTCTAGAACCCATCACTTACGAAGGATTTGACAATACAAGATAGTATTCAAACGAAGTGAAAATTTAATTTATACGAAATACCTCATTTCTCCTGAATAAATTCTTTAAAGCCCATTAAAATGTTATTAAATCCCGTTAAACCT
>JAWWLR010000166.1:8333772-8345435 GCA_035041075.1 Acraspis erinacei | reverse complement strand
AGTTTGAATATCCGTTGTTTTTGGTTGAATTTAACTGTTTTGGATTTAAGCTGAAATTATTCTTGGTTCAAATATTGACTACATTATATTTATCTTTGATAATTAATTTTTTTAATTGAACTTCATTAAAAGTTTTTTTTCGAGAAGTACTTCTACTTTTCCCTACGCAGTTAAATTTTCAATTAAAAAATATCAGTTTCCAACAAAGTAGATAAAATTTCAACCAAAGAAAAAATTTTTAATTAAAAATAGGATTCTTGGATAAAAAAATGGTTCAACCTAAATTTTCAAAGAAAATTGTAACAAAATATAAATTTTAAGCAAAATGTAAATTTTCTATGAAAGTAAATGAATTTTTAACCCAAAATGTTGAATTTTCGACCAATAGGAATAGCGTTTTAACAAAATTGTTGAATTCTCGAATAAATAATAAAATTTATAACTAAAAAGATAATATTAAGGAGAAATTAAATGCAAAAAAACATAAATAAATATTCGCAAATTAAATTACTAACCAGAATATTATATGAGGGTTTCCGCAAATCTACATTTAAAAAATTTTATAATTTTTCCCTAACCAATTAAAAAATCTGTTACACATTTTAAGTACCGTCTCTTACGTATCACATTAAATCAACCAAGTGTGAAATATAAACTGAAAAAGTCACATAGTTCAATAAATTTTTTTAATTTAAACTAGCAAACATAAATTTCATTGAAGTACCGCATTTCAATAATAATAATTTAATATAATAATGGCTTGATTAGAAAATATAGTACTCTCTAAATTTGAGTCCAAAATCTTATTTCATAAACAAACTCAAGATAATAATTCTTTTAAAAAGATTTCTGTTCCAAAGAAAAATCAGAATTATTTTCTGAAATTCCTTATTTCTGATCTGAAAGATAATTTTTTCTTTAACTTCTCTTTTTTAATATAAAGTTAAAATACCTTTACATTCTTTACGTGAAGAAAAAATTATTTTGATTTTAAATAATTAAGTTTCTTCCTTCTTTGAATTTAGGAAATTATTTTTGTATATTACTTGTTGAAACGTGAGAAATGGGAAGGTCAAATAAAATAACGCGTTTAAAATTTTCAGCTTTAATGAAGTAATAATGAGGCAATTTTGTGAAACATTTAAATAGGCTACGACACCTCCACTAATATCACGCATTTTAATTTCTCCACCCAAATGGTAAAACAAGAATTATTTACCCACTTAAATTATTACCATCGTACTTTATTTCCGTTAAAAATATCTCTAATTTAATGTTTGTGCATTTACAATACTACAAAAATTATCGCTTTAAATTTCTAAGATTTAAAGATTTCCTACGAGAGATGAATTTTTGAAAGAAATTTAACTTTTCTAAGTTTATGTTTTTAATATCAGTTGAATTAAGCGAAAACAGAAGTTAATTTTTTAATAAAGTAATTGAATTCTCAGTCAAAAGGGTAAATTTTTAACAAACAAGATAAATTTTGCAACCTAAATTACGAATTTTCATTAAAATACATCAAGTTTCCACCAAATAGTTGAATTTTCAGATAAAAAATTAATTTTTACACAGAAAAAGAAAAAAGAAAATTTTCAAAAATGAGTTCAATCTTCAACCGAAGAGGTGAAACTTGAAAAAAAGTTGACAAAGTAGTTCAACTAAGTTGCTGAATTTTTAATTAATGTCGTATTATTCTGACCAAATAGTTAAAAGTTCACCCAAAAATTTTGATTTTTCACAGAGAAAATGAAACTTCTACCAAATGCTATAAATTTGCAAGAAACTATATTAATTTTTAAACAAAGTTGTTGAATTTCGAAGAGACAAAGCATTTTTAACAAACTAGTTTTATTTTTAGCCAAAAATAATGAGAATACATCAATATTCAACAAAAAAATTAACCGAAATCAGTTCGTTGAATTTTTAACAAATGTAGAAGAATTCTAAACAAAAAAGTATAATAGTTAATACTTCGAACAAAATATTTTAGTTTGAAATAAAAAACAGTTGAATTAAAACAAAAGGTAGAATTTTCAATAAAACAGTTGAATCCTTAACTAAAATAGATTAATATTTAATAACAATTTGCATTTTTAGCCTTAAAAGATGATTTATTAACCAAAAAAATTATCTTTTCAGTAATGGAATAGGCTCATTTTTTACTAAATAGATGAATTTTTAATCACAATAAAATTCATTTTTAACATAGTAGTAAAATTTTCAAACAAGTAACTAAATAAAAAATTTAAGAAAGTAGTCCAACCAAGTTGTTAAATTTTTTATCAACATTGAATGAGTCCTAAATAAATATTTAAGTCTCAAACCTAAGATATAGATTTTTCCACAGAGAATATTTCAAATAAGATGAATTTATAAAAAGACTTCAATTTTCAACTAAGTTGCTGAATTTTGCAGACAAAACAATCAGATTTTCAAATCGCAAACTTGAATTTTTAACCCCAAAAGTTGAGTTATCAGCAAAAAAAGTTAATTTTCAAACAAGAAAGATGACCTTTCAAGCATAAAATATAAATTTCTAAAAAAGTCGATTTTTCAACAAGTTAAATTAAATGAAAAAATAATTTTTTAATAAACTTGTTTAATTTTCAACCGAAAAAACGTTTGATTCTTTTTATTTATTGCTATTAAAAAAAGACATCAATTTCCAAACAAAAATTTAACTTTTGACAAAATAATGAAATTTTTGCCAAATAGTTCATTTTTCAACCGAAAAAATGCCCTAGTAATAAAGTAGTGCAAATTTCAAATTTCAAATATTGAATACCTGTACCAAAAAATTTTAGTATGAAATAAAAAGTAGTTTAATTCAAACCAAAAAAGTAGAATTTTCAATAAAACAGTTGATTCCTGAACCAAAACAGATTAGCTTTCAACGAAACAGTCATATTTTCAACCAATCACGGTGATTTTTTAACGAAGAAGATTAATTTTCGAGAAATTGATTAGGTTAATTTTTTTATCCAATAAAGACGACTTTTCATATAAAAATGTAATGGTTAATTTTTCCACCAAAAGATTTTGATTTGAAATGAAAAACAGTAGAATTGAACAAAAAAGTATAATTTTCAATAAAACAGTTCCATCCTGAACCAACAGATTAATTTTTTATCAAACGCTTGAATTTTCAACCATAAAAGATGATTTTTTATCCAAGAAGATTAATATTCTAAATATGGAATGGTACAAGTTCTTATCAAACAAATGAATTTTTAACACAAAAAAAATCATTTTTTAGTAAAGTAGTTAAACTTTTAATTAAGCAACTGAATTTCTACAGGAAAATATAACTTTTGTACCAAAAGACGAATATTAAACCAGTTTAATTAAACGAAGATCAAAACAAATTTTTAACACAATAGCTGAATTGTCAACCAAACAGATAAATATGCAACAAAAAAGATTAATTTTCTAATCCAAAAGACGAATTTTTATGAAAATACATGAATTATCTACGAAATAGTTGAATTTTCAACTTATAAAGTATTAATTTTCAACTAATAATGGAATTTTGAAACTTTCAAATAAAGAATTAATTTTTAACAAACAAAAACTACAAAATAATTTTCAACAAGAGAGTTAAATTTTTATCCAAGGAGGTGAATCTTAAAAAAAAATTTTAAGTTGTCACACTGTTTTAACATTTTCAGCCTGAAAAGTTGAGTTTTTATTCCCAAAAGTTGAATTCTCAACAAAAAAAGTTAATCTACAACCGAGAAAGATAACTTGTATAACAAAAAATATAAATTTTCTACAAAAAGACGAAGTTGCAACAATATATTAAAAAATTTAAACATATATATTTATTCTATTATTTATTATTTTTATTATCAATATACATATATATATATATATATATATATATATATATATATATTCAAAAGAAAAATTAAATTTCCATAAAATAGTGAAATTTTGAACCCGAAAATGTGAGTTTTCGATTTAGAAATGATAAATTTTCTACTGAAACAAAATGAATTTTTAACAAAGTACTAGTATTAGTAATAGATCGTTGAACCAAAAAAGATGTATCCCAAACCAAAAATATATACGCTTTTCAACCAAAAAGAGTTCAATTTTCTTAATAGGTTCTATTAATTCCGTTCAAATAAAAAAAGAAGAAAAAGTGGAATAGAGAAGTTTCTTGCAAACAGATGAAAAAGGCAGAATTCTTCAAAAAAGGGGAACAGGGAAATGAGTGCAACGTTTGAAATACGAAATTGTTTTTCAAATTTATGAGGTTATAATTGAGCTGTACAATTACAGGGTTATATTTCGTAAACTTTGTTCAAATTTATCATCAGTAAACGTACTTAATGTTATCTAAGTTCGCGAAGCGGCACCGACTGCCCCCCCCCCCCTGTTACCAACCGTAGTTACTGGCGCACCACCCAAAATAGTAACGTAGTTTATGGACAGCCTCATATTAAAGTAGAACAAAGAACTAAAAGAAATTTAAGTTTCTATATTTTATATTCGATTAAGAAGTTTACTATATTTTTCTGCAGTATTGCGATTCAATATGACACTGTTAACAGTATATTTTGCTCGTAAAGTCATGTCTCTCATTTTTATTACATGGCACATCTTGAAGCTCTGTTTGAAAACAGGGTCGATTGCTTGAAAAGCAACTGTCTCAGATAATCGTCGTCATAATTAAGTACTCATTATGAGAAATAATTGCTCTCAGTTAAAACGCTGCAGCTCAGTTTTTCGAAGTTCTTTTTTAATTGCCCATTTTACTTCTACTTTATGTCTTGATTTTAAAATAGAATACTATCATGAATCACGATTAAGTCTCTGAAAAATCACTTGTTAACGTTTTAGGTTGTCCTGACTTAAAAATGTAATTCACATTTCTCAATAAATTCATGAATGGCAACTCTCGTGCCATCTATTAGCAATCAGTTACACTTCTAATGGAATTAACTACTTTAACCTACAGAAACGGTCGACCTTAAAATTTCCATGATATTGTTTTTGATGAATGCTAATTTGTTCTTACGCTTAAAGTATTGTTTCAAATTAAAATGTTTATCTCTAGGAAAAAAATGGAATTATTAAATTACGTGCTATTAATTCTTGAACAAAAGGCATTATAGTTCAAAACAAACATTTATCGAACAATAATGAATTTTTTATGAGAGTTTAGGAAGGTTGATTGTACATTATATCGTTAAAAAATTACTCTCTTTAGTTATTAAAGAGTAAACTAATCTTCTTGGTTGAAGTTAATTATTCTTTTAAATTATTCAGCTCTCAATTTAGGAACACTTGTCAGCTATTGATTATCAATTTATTAACAATTATTATTACTCTTGAAAATATCAAAACTTTGTCATTTGTTATGATGCATAATTGAAGAGGGCGTGACCTTTAATCCGGAAATAAATTAATACTAACTGCTTCATTCCTGCGCAACAATACCGCTTTAAAACTACCAAAAATTAGTATTCAAGAAAAAGATAGTTGAAAAGAGAATCTATTCCTTTCAGAAATATATCTACTTTCTAGGTCATTAAAGTTTAATCAGATACAAAGGTATGCATAATTTACCTTTATGTATAAAGTTTCATTCATTTTTGTACACATAATATGCATGTCCAACGCCCTTACGGATCTTCAAGTTTATTCAATGTCGCACAAGTTTTCAGTGTTTTCTTTAATTTCAGGAACTTCGGGAATCAGGAAGTGGGGTTTTTAATGATTAGAAATATCTATTATCTACCTAACTTTTTTATTCTCACCAGTGTAAAAGCTTAAATTGAAGGGGATATTAAACCTGGAAACTTACACATTTGAATGCATAATTTTCGTTTCAAAATTACCGGTTTTTTCGAGGTTTTTCCATGTACGCTTTTTTAATTCCGCTTATCGGATTTATGTCCGTGTTACAGAAAAATAGGAACTTTTAGAAGAAGAAGAAAACTAAGAAAAAAGAGAGCAGTCACACGATATTAAAATAATTACTTTTTTCACAGGTACTTAAATATAAAGATTTTTAGAAATTTAGGCATTCAAAATTAAAATACTCAGTACTTGAAATTTAATACTGTTTCAAACAAAAGAAGTGAAGTTATAAAAATCTTTCCAAATATTTACTTTATTCTTTCAATTAAAAAACGTCATCAACGCCAAATAAATAAATCATCTCTTTCAAATGAAACTTTCCTTTAAAAAATATATTGTACATTTCAGCACTTTCTAATAATAAAAATACAACAGAAACAAATTTAAGAGGTTTTATCAGGCCGAATAATTTTTTTTTATTTGAAAATTTATCTTTTTTGGTAGAAATTTGATCCTCTATGGTTAAAAATGCAACTGTCTGAGAATTTGCCCTTTTTTGTTAAAAAAGGTTATTTCTTGGTTTAAACTTAAATTATTTAGTTGAAAATTCAAGTAATTGGTCTAAAGTTGAACTACATTATTCATCATTATTTTTTTTAAAAAAGATTTATCATTTTAATTGAAATTTTTTTTTGTAATTGAATTATTTTTTTGACGATTCGTTTTTTTTAATTGGAAAAGGGAGAAAAAAGTAATTATGTAAAAAAGGAAACGCACCGAGATCTCTGCAACTTCAATTTTAGACTATTATTAACATCCACTTCAAAAATTTAAAAAGTTGGCGTTTTGAGATCAGTTTTTTTTATATTCTTGAAGGTGGGTTTACTCAAAGAACCCATCTTTCTCTGAAACAACGAAGTGTGCAAACAAATTTCTCGCCACAAAAAAGATTAAGTCACCATAAAACTGATAGAATGCTTTACTTGTAGAAACATAAATTGTAAACAAAAATAGAAAAAAGTGGGTCTTTCAGAAAATCGGTTTTGTTTTTTTCATCAAATTTCGAAAACATAAAAAGAATATATGTCAGGTATTTAGTACATATTATCTGTTAAAAAAATTGAAGTAGGGTCTTTCAGAAAGTCCACTTTCAAGAACTAAAAAAACAGCCATCATTTTGGCATTTTTATAAATTTTGTTATTGTGTCCAAATCAATTTAAAGAGAACGGATTTTCACATGAAAAAGAATAAAATCTCGAATATTTACGCTCCTTCGGAAAACTACTCTGCCTGATTAGAAATTTGAATTATTGCAATCGGAAAACAATAAACACGCTAAAACCTTGAATTAGGAAGTTATATAATTACGTAAATCTTACCCTATAGTTGTTTTCAAAATTTTATAGATTATAATAATATTCTATGCTTTTATGTAAAATTAGCACTTTCCCAGACTTATTCTGTGTATGGACTCCTTGTCCACATAGAATAGTGCAAGATTGTGATTCATCTGCCTAAAAATGATTATAAAACCAAAAAATGTAAAAGTCTAAAGACAAGGTATACGTGACAACAAATAATACTCACTGCCACGTAAATCCGCCAGTAATTCCTTCTCGAAGGCGATCCTTAAGGCTACGTTGCCGGGAAGGTGTGCTTGAAGACGTCGGGTGATCTTGAGATCCTGGGGGAGTTTCCCTGCCTCCACCACCTCCGGCGAACAACGCCATTTTCTTATTTTCAAAAAAAACTTCCCACTTCCCCTATTTCTCTCAAAAACTCCCAAAAAAGCTCACGCTACGTAGCCTCTCATTTTTTGCTTCCCACTCTTAAGACCCTCTTTTCTCGCAATCTTTCACAAGATAGTTTTCACTAAATGCCTCTTTATTCCTTATTATTATTATTACTGTTTTTATTGCTATTATTAATTTTCTCCCAGACACAAGGGTTAACACCGTCCCTCAAATAATTTCCTCTCGTTGCTCTTTTGACATCGTGCCAATATTACGAATCGCTTGTAACAACATTCACACGAGAATAAACCTCAGTTAAGCTTGTATTTGAGTTGTTTCTGGTATGAGAGTTTAAACGCAGTTACTGCTTTCTGGAGCACAAATTGCCGCCTGCAAACGAGAAAACAAGTTAGCAGTCGCAGCTCCTCCTCAACGGAAAGAGGTGTCCATAGCAACTTTTTAGATCGCACCTCTCTGCTTCGTTGAGACTGGGCAAAATTCACTTATGGGAGGAATTTGAAAGTCAAACCCCCTAAGCGAATTCCGCAATTGGAAATTCTACCCGATTTAGTGCGTCATGTCACCATCATTGCAACTTTTTATTCCAAATTTGGACAGATTTTTATTTTTAGATGAGAGTTCTGATTTTTCAGAGTGCTCAAAAAACTTCTATGGTTAATTCTAAACAAAATCAATTTCAAAATTCCCTGACTTCTCCCTGATCAAGTTTGAACCAAATGACAGAATTTTCAAACAAAAAAGAATAAACTTCATCCAAAAATAACAATTGTATTTACAACCTTCTTAATCTAAAAGGACGAATTTTCTGTTTAAATAGATAATTGCTCAACAAAACACTTGAATAATTTGAACAATAAGATGAATTTTTATTAAAATACTCGGGTTTTCAGCAAAATAATTACATTTTTAACAAATTAGTGGAATTTTTAACCAATTATACTAGAACTTTCTACCTACAAACATAAAATTTCAACAAAAGAATCAAATTTTCAAATAAAAACATTTAAACTTTTAAAAATGTTTCAAATAATTAGAGTTTCAAGCCAAAAAGATGAATTTTTACCGTCTCCTTTTCTGTCAAATGTTCTCGTTTTCAGACTTTCTTAACCGGAAAATGAGATTTTCGCGAATGTGTGTGTGTGTGAATATTTTTAGTCTCTTTGCACGATAAAATTCGAAAGAAGTGACAGATTGGATTGGCCTTGGTATACGATTTTAGTATTCTAAACAAAAGGTCAAGTTCGTTAGCCAGACACTTTGGATAAAATTAAAATAATTAAAGCATGTTCAATATTTTTGAGACTTTTTTCTAATGTTTAAAAATTATATGTATACGGCTATTCGAAGTATTCAATATCAAGTTTTAAGCAAATAAAATTTTCGAACTAAAAAAAGATAAATTTTCAAGAAAAAATGGAAAAGTTTAATTTCCACTAAACAACTTCAATTTTCAAAACAAAAAAGATCAATTTTCAAAAAAAAAATGTGAAAGTTTCATTTCCACTAAAAAATTTTAATTTTCAAAACAAAGATTTTTTCGTTAAAAAAAAATTTTAGCCAAATTTTTTAACTTTCGAGCAAAAATACGATTTTTCTGTAAAACAGTTGACTTTTAAACCCAAAAATATGAATTTTCGATTTAAAAAGTTCAATTTTTAACCAAAAATTTCCGAATATTTGCCTCAATCAAAGAAGATTCGTTTTAAACTAAAAAGTTGTATTTTTGTAAAAAAATAGAGATTTCTACAAAAATAGACAAATTTTTATACCAAAAAGACATTTTTTTAAATAATTTAATTTTTAACCAATTAAGATGTCAGTTAAATTTTCATCACGAAAGTATGAATATTCTTAGCGACAAGTTTATTTTATACCAAAATAGTGGAATTTTTAACAAAATAGTACAGTTTTGAACTGAAAATATAATCGAAATGAGGAAACAACTGCAAAAATAAGGAACACAAATCGAAATACAAAGTAAATAAATTGCTAATAAGAATATTCTATGGGTGGTTCCTTAACTTTTGCAAGATTTTTTCAAATATTTATCTTTCACACTTTACGTTGAGTTTTAGTTCATGTTAATACGCCTATTTTTGCAATATTGATCTATCTATTGAGTATACCTAATCTTGTAGGATTATAATCTAAAAACTTTTAAAAATTATACGATTTTCCATTTTCAAGAATAAAAAATAAAATAATTACAAGTTCGAAGCAATTAATGCAAACTGAAAAGCCTCGCCGCAAGTGAATATGTTAATCGTAATTTATTTGAATTTTAAAGATGAATCATATGTTTTAGTTTTTAACATAAAAACGAGATAAGAACGAGCCGCACAAATTCTCTAAAGTTTGACGGCCACTTTTGTTCCTCCTTGCATAACTGTCTTCTCTGAGTTCCTTATATAGCGGATGAAGGAAGAAAGTTTGAATTTCTCAATTCGTTAATGTCAGGTTTGCCGTTTGCAGCTTTCTTAGTTTAGAGTAATATTCAAAAGTTTAGAGTAATATTTAAAAGTTTCTCCTTGCTCTTTTGTTAAAACAAAAACTCATTTTCAAAAATTAATATTTAATATACAGCCTTTCTGATTTTGAATACATGCTAATGTTATCACCATCTTTATGATGAATCGAAATCCAAAAAATTATTGAGTTTCATGATACCCTTTATTAAAATAATCGAAATTTAAACATTGCTGTTTTCAGCAGTTATAAACATCATTGTTAATAACTGTGATGTAATAAAATAGTGACGTCGATTTTATCATCCCATTGAGAACGTGAAAATTGAATAGAGAGATAATTGAAACTGAAATAATACACCTGTGGAGCTTTTGAAATCAAATTTCATATTCTCTCGTTTTTGTTGATTGGTTTAAGAGCTAGTTTAGAAATACAAGCGAAATCTCTATGAATGCAATTCCAACACATTACCATCTGAGCCACGCGATTGAAATAGATATTGAAATAATTAAAACTAAAGCTAAAAATGTTCTCCTTTCGAAAATAAAAATGGCACTTATAGTCTCCAGGGTGGTTGAAAAATTCCCGGCAATTTCTCGGATTTTTCGAGGTTCGCAATTATTTTTTCCGGTCAGTGAAATGAAAAAGTTAAAACTGTTACAGCTTACTTTTTTCATTTGAATTAATCGAAACTAAACTGCAAATTAGAACAGCCAAAATTGTACTCTTCTGAATTTTCAACTTGCTAAATTAACAAAAATTGCATTCAAAAATTTTAATTCAATCGCTTAATAATGAACAAGCTATATGCTATAAGTCGAAATATATTTAATTTGAGTAAAGTAATTTAATTTACAACCTGGTGCCAAAATATTGACAAAAAAGTTGAGTTTTCGAGTTAAAAATTTGATTTATTTAGAGGACGATTGAATTTTCAACATCAAAGTTCATTTGCAATCTACAAAGATTAATTTTTAACCAAATTGTTGAATGCTCAAACAATTAATTTCCAAACAAATAGTTGCATTTAGAGCCCAATATTTAAACTTTCAATCACAAGAGACGAATTTAAAAAAAAAGTTTAATTTTTAACCAAATAGTTAAATTTTCGAGTCAAAAAGACGAATTATTTAGAATACAGTTGAATTTTGAACCAAAAAGAATGACTTTTCTATATAAAATAATTGCATAAACAATAATTGAATTTTTAAACAAATAGCTGAATTTTGAACATACTCAAAGACGAACCTTCAATCATTTGGTTTAATTTTGAAACCAGAAAGATTCGGGGCTCTGTACGAAAGTACCGAAAAGCAGTACGCCGCTGAAAAGGGATCGGCCCACGGAGGCTCTGATATCCCAAGTGTGAGTGAGTGCACGTCGAGACGGAAGTAACGAAGACCGGTCTTAAAAGTTTCTGGTGTAGTTGAATTTTCAAATCAAAACATGATTTTTTTAGAAGATAGTTAATTATCTACCTCAACAGGTAAATTTTTGAACCAAAAAGATTAAATTTTTAGAATATACTTAATTATTAACGAAATGCAACAAACTCTCACTTTCAGTCCAGTGTCGGGGGTCGCCTTCAATCAGTCCAAGGCTGTTTGAAGCCAACCCCCGACACTGGACTG
>JAWWLR010000166.1:8262648-8273057 GCA_035041075.1 Acraspis erinacei | reverse complement strand
AGTTTTAAACTAATATAACAGAGAATGTAATTCTCAATTCATATTGAATTATTATTCCATCATTATACCTTATTATAATATAATGATTTAAAAAAAGAGAAAATGTATATAATAAAAAATAGCAAAATGAATGGGATCCCCCACGAGTGTCAGAAGTGCCCCGTCCTCTCGCGAAAACATATTCCTGCTTTTCTTTACGTCTCTAGGTAGTATTTAAATTCAAAGGATGGGGTACTCGGGAAATTTACCCAAGCGAACAAAAGAGATTGAGTAAAAATTTCCAGGACACTTCCTTCGTTAGAATTTTGGATTTAAGAATTTAGATCTTTCAGATCAGCTAGATATAAGATTTTCAAAAAAGGCGCCAAAAATCCTTTTCTGGGACTTTATGGATTTTTACGTTTCGTGAAATTCTGCACCGAATGATATATACTTTGAAGAGACCATTTATATATATATATATACATTGTAAAGTGATTTTATTAAAAAAATAAATCCTTTCTGCGACCGTTGATATTTATTGATTTAAAATCGTCGATTTCATTATTTATGTCTTACGGCAAGACATAAATCGACCGTAATAATGTAAATTATTAAGGTATATTAAGCTGGCACAGCACTATTAAGGTATAGGTATGTAACCTATTTCATAATTTAGGGCTCATTTAGGACTAATTTGGGCCCGTAGTCCCAAATTTTGGGCTCTTTTATTTATAGTAAAACATAGCGATTGCGCTAGCTTAATGTTAAGCTGGCCGAACATTGCTATAATTCGTAATAAAAATGATTTTACAGAATATTCACCTTAAACAATAATTTAGAGTTCTGGGAATATGATAATTAAAAATTATAAAAAATGTTTAAACAATCCTAGTAAAAATAAACTAAACCAATTTCTTTGCCTACCCTATGTTAAGGCTAATTTAGGGCTCCCCGAACATAATATTTAAACATTAAATAAAATTGTTTAGACAATTATTGCTTAAACAAATTTACCAAAAAAATGTCATCGACTGAAGGTCTTGCGATATTTCCATTGCGCATAATTTAGGGCTCATTGAGGACTAATTCGGGCCCGTAGTCCTAAATTTTGGGATGTATTATTTTTGTAAAAAATAGTTTTTAAAATAGCTGAACAATAAGTTGGTTGAAGGTTTCTGTAAAACATTCTAAAAATTATATAGGTACAAAATATTGAATTCAGTATAAAACAATTTAAATTCGAAAGATTTCAACACGATATATCATGCATTTTCAACAAAGTAGTTGAATTTGTAACTAATAAGACGAATTTTTAACCCAAAGACGATTGTTTTTTTTTAATAATAATTTTTAGCCAAACAATTGCATTTACGACAATTGAGAACTATATTAATATTGAGAATTTATAATAATATAATTGAGAACAATAATTGAGAACTTTCAAGCATAAAGGCGAACTTTTAAGAAAGTAATTGTAGTTTTAGCCAATTAGTTGAATTTTCAACCAATAAATATTACCTTTCCACCATAAATGATAATTTTTTAATCCATTAGAACGAATTTTATATGCAAAAAGACGAGTGTTTAAATAAACAGTTTAAATTTCGACAAAAAAGATGAGTTTTAAATAAAATAATATTGAATTTCCAACCGAATGGTTGAACATGAAATAAGATTTAATTAGAATAAATTTGCAAATGAAAGAAATTAAATCTTTAAAAAAACAGTTGCATTTTCAACCAAATAGTTGAATTTCAAATAAAATAAAAAAATATTTTGTAAAATAAAGTTGAATTATCAGTCTGGAAATTTGAATTTTCAACAAATAGATTGTTTTCCACCAAGAAAGATGAATTTTTAACCCATAACGGCCTCAGTGTCCTTTAAATGTTAACAAAATAGTTGAATTAAAAAAAATTAATATTAATTAATTTTGAACCAAACAGTTGCGTCTACAATAAAAAAGTCGGACTTTTAATCAAAAGAGATGAATGCTCAACAAACTAAATGCATTTTTAACCAAATAGTTTCAGTTTCATGCCAAAAAGGCGAATGTTCAACGAAGCAGTGAAACTTTCGACCAAAAAGGATAAATTTTGACAAAACAATTGAATTTTCAACAAAATATTTAAATTTTCAACCAACCAGTCGAATTTTGAACCAAAAAGAATGAACTTTCAAATAAAAATAGTTCGCTTATTGGTTCAGTTCGCATTTCAGCAAAAAAACGAGACAAAAGGAAAAATTACTTTAAAACAGTAAAAAAAAGATAAATTCTTTAAAAAAGGGAATAAAAGAAAGAATGCGAATAATTTAATAGAATTTGAAATTAATCGACTTACAACGATTTCGACTAAAAACTGCAAAAATGCTAATTAGCTATAAAATAATTATTTAAATAGCTTTTATTTTCTAAATATAAATGTTTAATGAGAAATTATTGGATTTTTAAAGTTCTGAATTCAAATGGTACAGTGGTTTCAGTTTTGAATTTCAATATTAAAAGTTTCATTGTGTTTAAAATTGAGCCTTGAATTCAAGCGAAAACACGAACAAAAGGGAAAAAGGGACGTTGCTTGAAAACATAGAATCAAGGAAAAAAATCTAAAACAGAGAAAAGATGTTCATACTTCAAAAGAATGTAAAGCCTACAATTCAGAATTTGAAGTACATAAAACTGTACAATTTAAAAATGAACTCGTCCAAACTCCCATAATTTTGCATTATTTGATAGCCTAGGTTTTTAATTCCCACTCCAAATTAATATCTCAATTTCATGTTGACAGCAAACCTGCGTGATTCTTCTCAGAAATTGGTAGATTTTTTTCTAACAAATATAAAAGATAAAAAATAACATATTATTTCACAAATAATTTCAAATATTTTTACTCCAGCACAATCGCTATGCCAACACGTGAAACTGACTCGCACACAAATATAAAATAGAAAGAGCAGACTAGGCAGAATTTTACAGCATTTCAGCGTGTCTTGTGTAATAAGATAATTCTGTAGTCGAGAAAATTAACCAAAAAAGCTTATGAAAAAGAATCAACGACCCGTTACCTGGAAAATTAAATGTTAGGTTTCATTTCGATTATCTTTCGTAATTTTCGCGGAATTTTCATTTTTATTTTCGTTCACGACAAAGTTTTGAATGGCACTTCACCCTACTCGATATGAAAATATATTAAATCCATTTAATAAATTAAATAACTTTTAAAAAGATTCTCTATAGAAGAGTCTAAAAATCCAGCAGTATTTCAATTCCGTTGGCGAGTCCACGTTTCCCGCCATGGAGAAAATCAATACGTAAAAACAGAATTTGAATAATTCAACAGATGATTTTACTTACATTTTCCTTGGTTCTGTCATGATTTCCAGGCGTCGCCTCTATCGAAAACGAAAATTTTGCTTCCTTTCAGAGTTTTTCACTTTTTACTGATTATTTCCAAGCGATGATGTAAAAAACAACAACAGATATTTACCGAACGCAATGGACGAGAATCGACCGAATTTTGGAACTGCATGTAAATAAAAGATTGCATGGAGCGTTTACTTAACACTTTTATCTTAAAGATAGGAACTGTCCGTGAAAAAACATGTATTATTCTCATAAACTAAGGTTTATATCGCGGAGAAATGATAACCTGTTTTGCTGTTCGTTAAAGTTCACGACGTGCAGAAAATTATCAAAGCAACGTGACGTCGCCCCCGGCGAATGTAACCTGGATTATCTTGCAAAACCGACACGCGAATTAACGGATTTTCGATATCACGGATTCAGTTGGGATATTCTTAGCGTAATCATTCATTTAGAAGATTGTTACTTCAATAACACTCTTTTTCTACGAACTTATCTATCCGGTCCAGCAACTGTCATTGATTGTTGATGTGAATTTTAGGTCAATGCGGAGACGACTGCCGCCATCTTCCAACGAGTAATGTCCGTTGGACAATTGTTCCGCTGGTCAAGCAGATTTCGAACGCTATCGACAATTTCGAAAAAATTTTAATAGATAATCAATTTTTCTATAACTTCTTGTAAAACCAAAAAGCGTTAAATTGAATTATACATTTTTTAAATACATATTTTGGAAGAGAATCTATTTAAATTTAGCTCTGCTCGAAGTGTCAAGGTTGATATCGACTGTTTGTGACCAGTGTCCTATTGCGTATTTATACAAGAGGCAAAAAATGATGGGGTGGATACATTTTTAGGGACGGCATAGCGGCTTGGAATTTGTTTTTTATTGTTACAAAATACATATTTTTTACTTGTAGACAGTTTTGTTTGCAGGGTAGCTGTTTTATTTAAAAAAAACAAGCACTTTTTAATTGAAATCTTTTTTATTAAATGCAGTTATACTGAAAAAATTAAAGGCTGAACAATCTTTCTACACTGAAGACTTTTTAAATTGAAAATTAAATTGTTTTTATTTTAAGTAGCTTTGAATAAAATAAAATAATTTATCACTTTTTTAGGAATATCCAGAATTGTTTTATGATTTCAAAACCTTTTAAAATCCTTAAATACCTTTTAATTCTTATTTCAAAATCTACATTTTCTACTAAAATTTTTGAAATATTTTCAAATTTTTAATTATTTTGGATATTTTTTAAAAAGTTATACATTTTTTTTATGGTACGATTTTTTTTAGCTCCAGCAAAAATTAAAAAAATTACCTTAAAATCTTCCGGATTCATTTTCTTAGAATTTAAACAAATTTTGAAATGTTTTTAAATATTCTTTTCAAATGAATTTTTCAAGGTAAAAAATCATCTGAATACATCTAGATATTGCTACACATTTTTTGAAAATTTTATATCTCAAACATTCTTAATATTTCTTCAAAACTTCTAAATATCTTTTTAAATAATTCGAATTTTTCCTAAACAAATTAAAATAAAAAATAATTTTCAAATTTTCTAAGGAATCTTAAGAAAATTTTTTTATTTTTTCATATTTTTCACAATTCTTAAAAAGCTTGTACATTTTGTTAAAAATGTTCCGAAATCTTTTTAAATTTTAAATAATTTTTTATACATTTTCAGAAATTCTAAATACGTTTTAAAAGAATTCGAATTTTTCTTAAAAGTTTCTTTAAATCCTGCAAAGTTAAAAAATTGCCCTAAAATCTTATCTTGTAGTTTTTTTTACATCTTGGAAAATTTTTTTAATGTTTTTAAATATTCTCGTAACATTTACATTTCAAAATAAAAAATAATTTTCAATTTTCGAAAACAGTTTTATTCTTTAAAACCCTATCACAATTCTTAAAAAGCTTCGACATTTTTTGTTTGGAATCTGCACAAATCTACATTTTGGTTTAAATTATTTGATATCATTTAGTGCCCAATTTATTTTTTTATTTTTTTCAAATATTCTAAATATCTCTTTAACTTACTCGAATTTCTTCTGAATTAAAAATTTTTTATAGGTTCTTTATACATCAAAATTCATCAGTTACATATAACAATTAAAACTTTTTAAATATGACAATTAAAATTGTAACTTCTTTGAAATTGAAATGTTAATGATTCAATACTTTCTATTTCAAACAATTCAGTTTTAAATTATTTAGTTGTGAATATTTGATTTAAAATTTCTCTTTTTAAATTAAGAGTCAAATATTGTTAATAATCAATCTAATAATTTAATAATCGGTCTTTTCTTCTTAAAAATTTTTTAATTTAAGGAGCTAAAACTGGAATATTTTAGATTGAAGCAATTTTTGAAAAGAATTTGAAATTTAATAAATGTGGTTAAATATGAATCTTTTAAAATAAAATCTGTTAATTGCACATGAATTGTTTTGTAGAAAAGTTGTCTTTTTGGCTTGAAAATAAAACAATTTGGTTGAAAAATAACTTTACTTTTGAAAACTCAAAGTTTTTTCTAGAAAATTCGTATTTTTTCTTGCAAAATATCTTTTTATTTAATTTTTGTTTTAATATGTATATTGTTGAAAATTCATCTTTTTGGCTTAAAAATACAACAATTTGTTAGAAAAATTCCACACTTTTCGTACAAAATTCAAGCACTTCATTAAAACTCAACATTTTTGTTGAAAATTTAACTGTTTTTTAGACAAATCGTCTGCTTGGGTTGGTAATCAAACAATAGATTAAAAATTAATTCTATTGTTATAAATTAATAATTTAGTGCTGAAAATTCATCTGTTTTGTAAAAAAATTCGTTTTAGCTCTTGAAAATTCAAGAATTTCGTTGAAATATATATTGTTGAAAATTCAACAATTTTGGTATAAAATTCAACTATTTTGTTATAAATGAACATTTTTGTTGGTAATTCTTATCTTCGGTTTGAAAATCAAGTGCTTTTTAGAAACTTTTTCTTTTTTAATTCGAATTCCAACAATCGGTTGAAAATTAATTTTACTGCTATAAATACATAATTTAGGGTTGAAAAATCAACTGTTTTATACAAAATTCGTAATTTTAATTGGAAATTCAACAATCTGGGTGAAAAATAACTTTGCTCTTTAAAATTCATAATTTAGGGTTGAAAATTCAACGTTTTTTATGAAAAATTCTTCTTTTGACTTGAAAATACAGAAGTTTTTTAGAAAATTCAATCTTCTTTTTTTTGAATTAAATTCTTTTTTTTATAATTTGACTTTTTGGTTTAACAATTCACTTCTTTTGACATAAATTTCATCATTTTTGTTTAAAAATGAAACTGCTTGGTTAAAAATTAATCTAGTTTTGGATGAATTTACCTGTATTTAATTTAAAATAAAAACATTTTTCGGCTGAAATATCAACTATTACATTTTTCCTTGAGAATTCATCTTTTTTTGGTAAAAAAAAATTAATCTTCTTCGTTCAAAATGGATCTTTTTCGTTGAAAATTCAAATACATATTAGATTAAACATTAATCTACTTTTTTTTAAATTTTAATTTCCATTTTCTTTTTAAGTTCGACTTTAATTTCAGACAAAAAGCGTGATTTTTAATTTCCATCGTGTCCCACTTTCCCTACTTTTACTTAAGATATTAGGAATTTGAAGCGTTCATTTTAAATTAATTTAATAATAAAGAATCTCATTCAAAGTGTTTTGTTTTCTATCTTGAATTCCTGTTTATGATTCTTAAAAAACTGGACTTTAGGTTTTTTAGAAGATTTTTCAAATTTAAGGGGGAAAAAGAGGGATTAGGTATTAATGAAAATTGGAAAAGGGTAGCAAAAATTTAAGGTGGTCCAGGGCGGAATAGAGGGGAAATAGTTTTAAAAAATATGAACTTGAGATACAAGAGAACTTTATTGGCGCTAAGAAAATTTCAAGCTCTCTTTTAGCCTTTTAACTGCTCTTACAATGACTGCTCTAACACGCAGTGTCCACGAAACTCCTAGAAAAAAAATCTCCAAGTCCCACTGGACTATACTTGATAGAAAAAAGCGCGAATCGTCGATGGACTTCTTGACGAGTGTGACACTGATGTATAATACAAAAAGGAAATTAAAAAGTGCACATATTGTATTCGCGATTAGAATCTTTTTCGCCAAGTTCCCTTTGTTTATAGTTTCGTTATACTTTCAAAAAAAAAGATGATTTACAAGATAAAGAAGCTACTCCACGTCAAATGATTAAATCTTTGAGTGAAGCTTTCAATCTAATGACGCACATAATTGTCTCCATAAAGTATAAAAGTCAAGGTAACTTTTTAAAATGGGATTAACGACGTGCTACTTTGGACCAGCCATCATCTTCTGGTTCTGCAATATCTTTCCTGTAACAAGTCAAATGAATAGTTTTTTTAAAAAGGATATTCCAATATTTGGCATGAAGGAGGAACATGCAATGAGTAAAATCCAGGATTTTGTAATGCTCTTGAAACATTATTAACTTGTATAGTTAACTATTACCAGGGTGGCGATTCGGCGCACAATTTCAAATTCCCGGTCATTTGCCTGTTTTTCCGGTCAAGTTTTTCAATTTCCCCGCTCAAATAAAAGTAAAATATTCATATTTACTGCAAAATGCAACCATTTATTCATTCTAAACATCCTTTAACACAACATATTGCAAAATAAAGGATATTTAAAAAAAATTATTAATCTACAACTGAAATAATTGAATTTTAAGCCAAAACGATGAGTTTTCAACTAAAATAATGAATATTTGATTGAAATACTTCAATTTTCAACGAAAAAGATGAATTTCTAAACAATAAAATTCATTTTTATTTTAAAATATTAATTTTCTAACAAGAAATAAAATAAATTCATTTTTAACAAAATAATAGAATTTTCCATTGAAGAAGACAAATATTCAACTAAATAGTTAAATTTTGAACTAAGAAAAAAGAATTTTCAACAGAAAATGGAATAGTTAAATTTTTAGTTACAAACAATAATTTTCAACCTAACTGATGAATTTAATCTGCAACGGTAACAGTTGAATTTTAAATAAAAAATATGACGTTTGAACTCAAAACAATGAATCTTCAACTGAGATAGTTGGATTTTCAACGAAAAAAATAATTTAAATAAAGAAGATCAATTGTCAACCAAATCTAAAATAATCAAGTTTTAACTTCAAAAAATAAATTTTTGACCACAATTAAAATAATTAAGTTTTAACTTTAATACACCAACGTTAACAAAAACTTGGAAAATAAAATTTTTAGTCAAAAAATGAATGTTAAAAAAAACAGAGAAATTTTTAACTGAAAAAATGGAATATTCAACTAGAATAATAATTACATTAACAGTTACAAAAAATTATATAATAGTAAACCAAAAATAAACAAATTTTCAACAAAACAGTTCATTTTTCGGAAAAAAATTCCTTTTCATCCAAAGAAAAAAGAAGTTTTCAAACAAATAGCTCATTTTTTACCCAAAGAAAGTAATTTTGAATTAAAATGATTAATCTTCAACCAAAAAATAATAATTTTTAACAAGTTATTTAAATAACTTAGTAAATCCGTCCCGTAATAAACTGAAATAAAAAAATAAAGCCCCGCGACTGTATATAAAGCTGCGATTAGAAGTAAATTCCCAATCTTTTAATTAAATTCCCGGTAATTTTCCTGTTTGCATGTCAAGTCACCACGTTGATTACGCGTCATTTTGCAAAATATATAAATTTTTCACCACATTTTGTAGGAAATGTAAGCTTTTAAATAAACTCCTTTGTTGAAAGTTGTACTGCTTTCATAGAAGTTCATTTTTTCGGTTCAAGATTCATAATTTTAGTTGTAAATTCGTTTTCTTTTTTTTTTAGTAGAAAATTTAATCTTCTTGGTTGAAAATTCAACTATATTCAGTATGTTTTGTAGAAAATTGATCTATTTGTTTGAAAACTCCACTATTTTTTTTAGAAAAATTGCCTTTTTGTCTTGAAAATTCAACAGTTTGCCTGCAATTTTTTTCTTTCTTCATTAAAAAATCTTCTGATAGAAAGGAATCGATTGAAAACCATCTCTTTTGGTAAAGATTTCATACTTCTTGGTTTGAAAATGTAACCGTTTCCTTGAAAATTATCTCTTTTGAATGAATTAAACTGTTTTTGATTAAAAATAAAAATATTTTTTGTTTAAAATTAATTTTTTAATTGAACATTCATCATTTTAGATAAAAATTCATTTTTTTGTTTGTTTGAAACGTAACTATTTTATTAAACATTCCTCTTTTTTGGTTAAAAATTCAACTTTTTTGGTCAGAATTGAACATTAATTTTTTTGTTGAAAATTCAACTGTTGTGTTGCAATTTTTTATGAATTCAACTTTTTTCATTTAAACTTTTAATTTGGTCAAAATTCCGTCTATTTTGTTGAAAATGCAACAGTTTTCTTTAATTTTATTTAATAGAATTTATTCCCATATTGCTTAGTGCATTATTATGTCTGCAAAATTTCCTGTTGGTACAATGAGAAATATGATTTTTGTTTAGAAATGTAACATAACACTGAATTAGAATATTCTAAATTTTAACAATTAATGTAATACTTTAAATAAAATATCTGATAATAAATGTTTTATGTTTTTAAGCTTTTGTTAAAATGCTAGGACATTTTTGTGTATAAATTGTTTGCTGACAAGCTTTGAAAAACCGCATGTTCCTCCTTAATTCGCAACTAAAATTCGGGCTATTTTTTATTTGAATGCAGAAAACTTACCTCTCCTCGCGTTTAATTTCCTTAGGAGCCTCTTTCGCTGCCTCTGCGGCTCTAGCAGACCTCCAGCTGCTCATCCCTCCACCCCCAGCGTCACCACCTCGAGATGGTTCTTCATTTCTGAAAGGTCGTCTTTCACCCATTCTTGGACGTTCGTCCCGTGAATCTCGTGAGTCACGCGTGTCCCGTGATTCTCGTGAGTCACGCGAATCCCGATTATCACGATCATCGATCCCTCGTCGAGGAGGTAGATCGCGACCTGGTCCTCCTATATTATCGCGCCAT